>MU226001.1:530095-552463 GCA_018584345.1 Thuja plicata
TCTATTGTAATTTCCGTTTTCAGAAATAAAATTAAATAAAAAAAAAGTAAATAAACTTTCATTTTATGAATGGTGCATAGTTTAATTGTTTTTTAAAAAAATGCTTTTAAGTGGTGGGAGGAGGGGGCCACCACACCCCCTGCCCCCTATGGGGCCGGCCACTGCGCGGTACCCACAATAGTGGGCTGCAGGGTCTGCAGTCCCCACAGCCACAGTGGGTCGCAAGTGTGACCCCGCGGTACCCACTATATAGTGGGCCACGACAGACTGCGGTACCCACTGTCATGGGGCCCGCGAGGGTGGGGCCGAGACTCCCCCCCCATTACTTTGGTTTTTTCTTTTTTTTTTTGTTTATGTTAAAACTTAGTTTTATTTTATTAAGTTTGGTTTTAATTTAATTTAAATCAGAATTATTAAATTAAAATTAGCTTTAAATTATTATTAAAATTTGTTTAAATCAGTTTAGATAATATTTAAAATAGTTTAGATATATTTATATATATATATATTAATTTTATTAATATGTATTTATATATATATTCTAAATTTTATTTTAAATATGTTTAGTTTTATCTTAAAATTGGGAAATATATGTCAAAAGGGAATTGTGTTTTTTGTTTATAAAAAAAATAAAATAATTAATATTATTATTAATTTATAAATCAAGGAGGATTTATTCTTTCTATTTTAATTTATTAAATTGCTCATTATTAGTCGGAGATCTCTATGGTGTTAGCTAGTTAATAATAGGGTTATTATTAGACGACTTTTATCAATGCTATATTACACCTAGGAGTTTTATAATTTTGTAATTATAACTGAATATTGGTAATTATTTATTAGATGTATTTATAAATTGTTTTTATAAATAGATCTATACGAGATGTTAATATTTTATCAATATAGAATATTTAATTATTTCTAGATAGTAATTTTAGTGAGTAAATAAATTTGCATGATTAGGAATCATAAATTTGTTTATTTGTATGTTAACATTATATTTGATTTTATGCATTCTGAATATGAAATTATTATTCCATGATGTGTTTGGAGTGCGTGATTAAATAAATTCATGTATTCTTTTATGTAGTCATGTTTCAAGTGTCTATTGGGCTAGATGACCCTTAGGACATAATCCAGAGGTTTGGGATTGTAATTCTACATGGTATCTGTTGTGATGTTAATTTGTAATTTATGATGATGTCATAGTCCTATTTTCCTATACCCAACCTGATTCAGTTATGATGTGCTTTATGATCTTATGAGGGTACTATGGTTATTGTTTGGTTATTTGAGAACCTATGTGCTCCTGAATGAGCAGGATGTGATTTGTGATTATATATATCTTCATGTGTGGATCTTGAGCCTAGGTAGATTAAGTAAGTGTACAGTGGGGAAGTGGCTTGTAACGGGGGTTCAGGACTCTAAGCAGTTACTAGGTAAACCCATTCGTAAGTTACTTAATAAGTGAAAATATGATACATTAAAGGGGTTTTAAATGAACTAATAAGATGTCTGAGTCTCTACCCATGGCTTGAGTGATGTCGCATGATAGGATGGGAGTTGGGATCCTTGTCTTCGCGAAAGGATCACTGAGCCACATAGTGTCACTTGGAGGCCAGAGTCAAGAGGTACTACTAGGGTTACCTTCAAGGTTGGGCTTATGTGACGACACTTCCCTATATACAGCTTAGGTTATCCTATGTGTGTTAGTTACCTCCGCTATTGTTTAGTGTTCCTTGTTATGGTTTAGAATGCCTCTAGGAGCTTCCTTTGTATTTGAGTATGAGGTCATATATACCTTGTTTACATTCTTGTTGTATACCCCTGTGTGATGGGCCAGTTACTATCTCCTCAGCACGGTGGGAGTGGACCTTTGGTTCCATGTGGTCGGGTGTTAGTGATTGTTATTTCCATTGACATTCTGATGGATTCTTCTACATGCTTGGATGTTCCTTGTTGCAGTCTCATCTTCATAGTCTTTTGGAGACTTGCTCAGTTACTTGAGATGTGTTTTGTACCATATGTAGATATTGGTTATCATCCTTTGGAGGATGCATTATATTGGTTATTATGTATTATTATATACCCTGGGACTTGTGCAGTGGATGTTGATTAGGTAGTATACCTTTTGGTATCAATTATATATGTAATCTTTATTATTGAGATGTATGTTATTGGTTTCAAATTATGTAACCTTTATGTCAGTTCTTTATTATTGTAATTGTAGATTAGTTTGTTTAAGTAATTCTATGTCAAGGAACCCTCGAGGAATGTTATCTATGTATGAGTTGTATTTCATGTATGTCATGTACTTCATTGTGCTGCTTCTGCATTGTTATCATTATTGTTTGTAAACATTTTTAAAAAAAAATATTCTATGAACTTAGTGTCATGTTTAGGTTAAGTTCTCCTGGGTTCCCTGGAGGGGCATTACAAGTCAGCTCCATGCTCTATTTCTTGGACTGATGGTGCACTAATCTTCTATAACTTCTTTGTACTATCATTCTTTACCATGCATGTCTGGACTTAGTATGTACATGAAACATAGAACATATATCTGAACACACATACTCTGATTCAGTCTCTCACACGTGCGCTTATGTGCTGATCTCTATCTAACTCTGTCTATCCTATTTTCCATACTTAGTGATTTTATCTTCTAATTTATCTTTGATAGAAACTTAGTATGACCCTTTTGCCATGATGACAACACAAAATAAGTCATGCATCCTTAGGGAGTCAACTTGCAAACTATTCAAGCTTAGTTAAAAGATTTTTATTAACGTTCAAAATTTTTATCATTTTTTATTTAAATCTGGATAAATTGTGAACTCAACAATGATAATTATCCCCAAGATAAGCTTGAATTAATAATCTACCCAGTTGGTAAAAGAATCCCACAAAAATACCCATGTTTGCCAAAAGTAACTTTTTAAGAAGTAAATTTTGCATTTTCTTTCTCATTTTCTTGGTGGTGGAATTGCTTGATTTCTTTCGTGAATAGGAAGATAATTAGATGTGATGGTGGTTCAAATGATAGAACAATGATTTGAGAGTTTTCATCGGTATCAGAGACCTAATCATTTTGGCCCCTCGATATGTGTTGAAAAAACCCATCTTTCGTTATCAAATTTGCTCCTTTTTTTGCAGCTAGGAATTCAATTTGAAGATTTGGGATGTGGGTGTTGAATTTATTTTTATTTTTTTTCTATTAATTTCTTCTATAAATGTATTTGAATCCTTTTTTTACGTGTTTGATAAAATTTATGTCATTTGTTTTACATTTTTAGGCATGTTGGAGACATACATCATGCCTCAGGTGTGATGCATCATGCCTCAGGTGCGATGCAGCATGCCCCACATGTGATATATTGCACAATGGGTGTGAGACATTGTACCCTAGGTATGAGGGATCACCCCTCAAGTTTGGTGTATCATACCCTGGGTGTGACACATCACACAATATATGGATCACACTTTGAGTGTGAGTCTCTTCTTGTTTGGTGTGGGGTAATGGTTCAATATGTGGCCTCTAGGGTATGTATCTTGATGTATGTGATGATGTGCATAGTGCCTCAATTTGTGTGATGATCTCCTAATTGTGTAATTTGAAATTGTAACTATTTTTGTGATATCTTGATTTTCTTGAAGATGTGTGTTATGCCTTGATTTACATGATAATATTATTGATGCTTGATATGTGTGATGTTGTGTAATGAAAGATGTTGATTGCTGATAGAGTACATATCCCTGGTGAACCAAGTTAAGCTAATATGTGATGATGTAATGATTGTGTCAGTCTTTGTAGAATAATCAATAATAAGTTGATATGGTATTAATGTCAATCAATAAGATAGGGTAGGATAGATGAAGATTTTTTCCCTCATGATATAGAGGCACAAAAGAGTTGATGCACTCTTTCAGATTCTAGAAATCTCATCTGAAAAAGTAGATATTATGATGTTGTGATTGACACTTGATGATCCATCTCCTATTGATGTTTGACACATGAATCTAACAGGTTCAGCTAGAGAAACTGAATATGAGGGTTCAATACCCTAAATTCTTTGCCATGATTGATCTTTTGCCTCATGATTAGATACAAGGATTAGATACTATAGTATTAGATACCATTTGGATAATGCCCCATATTAGTTTGAATCAGGGTATATTGATAGACTTAGCAGAGTGGTGGCAAGGAGACCACAATATTTTTCATCTTCCTACTAGAGAGATGGCCATCACACCAAAGGACGTATATCGCATATTGAGGATTCTGGTGATGGAAGAGCTGGTGTACTTAAATATAGTAGATTATGGATTAGTAGCTTGAAAATTATTTGATGATGAATAGATTAGAGTGTATATTATGACCTAGGATACTATGATGTAAAGGCGTGCCTCACTCCCTTTAGTTTGAGTAGCATTGATCATAGGGTTCCTTATGCAAGATAGGAGAGCACACAGGCTAAATGTTGGTTGGGGAAGACTATTGGAGGATATGATCAGGAGACCATGAAAATTTGTATGGGGTTCATGTATTTTGGCCCACATGTACCATGAAATACATAAGGTGGTATATGATCATGCAAAAACCTTGTCAACATGTGCTAAATTATTGTTGATTTGGGTTTGGGAGCACCTCCCAGTGACACGACCAGTATCAAAGAGAGTATGAGAGTAGGGGAATAAATTCATATATGGGTATAGTAGTATGATTTTACATCCTAAGCTAGGCAAGTTGGAGTATTTTTGATGCCAAGTTAATGACATGGATACCATATGTTGGAGACCCTATCTCAAATGCAAGGACTGAAGCAAGGATTAGTGAGAGGTTTTGTAAATGTTCAAATAGAGATGGTTGATTGGTTACACTCCCTATATTGTTGAGAGACTCATTGTTACTAGAGTATTGTAATAGTTTGGACATACTCAAGATATGCCATAGGGATTTTCCATGTATGCACGTACATGAAAGGAGAAATCTACCAGGGGACCATGTGCATCATATGAGGCAAATAAAGATGAGTTCCACACACTAGCACAAGTACCTTGGTATTACCTAGATGATGTCATGGATGCTGGTGTATCTGATGAGTATATACAAGGGTTCTTACCACATCAATTTTGACAATTGACTTCACCAGATGAGCCAGTGCCTCCCCTAAAAAAGTGATGAGGATGATGACCATCATCAGTGATGGGAATGATATGGAGGGAAATGGAGAGATGCTAGAGATGTAGGATATGATGATGGGTTGGTTATACCAGTGAGGGGGAGAGGTGGTAAATGTATTAGGAAACATGCAAGTGAAGGTGGTAGAGTCATTGGGAGAGATGCAGGTGGAGGTGGTCAGGGTTTTCATGGAGGAGATGATGGGGGTCCCGAGGGAGATGATGGTGGTTATGGAAGAGAGGATGGTGTTCATGGAAAAGATGATGGTGATATTGGAAGAGACAATGGTCGAGGAGTTATTTCTGAGAGGAGGAGAATGGTGTTTCTAGTTCAGTGGTGGCTTGTCCACAGAGCTAGGCAATGTATGGTACATGATCCAGTACAAGATGTTTGAAGAGGAGTACTAATTATCCAGAGGGGTGCCCCATTTCAGGAGATACATATATTATGCGAGGAGATATTTACTTCTCAAGATGATATTACTTTTCTACAAGCACAAATTTAGGCACTTGAGGGTCAATTCATTACTACTAGGGAAGATTTAGCAGCTTCTCAATTAGAGAGGGATCATGAGATGGAGCATCAGGGTGCACCTAAGGATTTATCAGGAAGTATTGAGAAGACCGTAGGGTAGGGTGTTACTCATGGTCATATCAAAGAGATGACATAGGTGACAACTTGATCCAATTATTATTGTGGTGTATATTATGCAACATTTCCTATAGATAGACAGATTCCATCTTTTTCTCTGATATATAGGCATAGTCATAGTCATAGTGGGGAGAGAGGTTGGTTTATCCATGGGATTATAGGTCTATATCCTAGTCCTCCAAGGTGACCAGATGTAGGAGCTGGTATAGATGGTCATGGTGTTGGACCTTTGACAAATTCCCAGGGTACAAATACACATGTAGGTGTAGGTGATACTTTGATGACAAGACCTACAAAGTCAAGAGGAAGTCATGCCTAGATATTTTTGATGACATCATATTTTGATGATGGACATATGTATATTGTTAGGAATGGGAACACTGAGAGGGGGGGGTGAACCAGTGTTCAACAATTTATTATATTTTAGAAACTTGAAACTTAGCCCAATAAATAGATAGAAAATTCAATAAGAAAAGCATATAACACATAACAAAAGATATGTTTATAGGGAAACCTTGATCAAAGGAAAACCCCAATGGGAATTAGTACCCACAAATAATTGCACTAGTCTTATAAACTTGTTAGAGTTCCTTTGCCTTGTTAGGAGCATTCATTATAATGCTAAGTACAATGACCCTGTTAGGAGTCCTTTACAAACCCTTTTAAAGGTGGATGGCACACTGCTAGAGCTCAATTCTTAATAAGAAGAAGACTACAACCTCTTGATAACAGATACTCACAATATCTGAAAGTTGAATTGTTGTTATGACACTTCTTATCTGATCAGTTCCTTTTGTGCGCTGAAACTCTAATCATTGGTAGAAATTTATCTCATACTGATTATTATTGTTCTAATGCTATCTCACTTACAATCATTATATTTTCACCATTTGACCACTAATACAAAATACATGTTAATTATATATACATACTTAATAGACACGACCGAAACATAAGTCTTTAGTCAGCCCAAAATCAACATACACAATGCTTCCAAGTTAATTGGCTCAAGAGTGTTTACATGAGTGATAATAACATCATTAAAATAATATTAAAATAGGTGCATAGCCCTAACAAAACAAATTAATATGTGCTAATCAAAATCTTTAGTCGCGTCCATGTTCTGTTCAGCTAAACTGCTAGTGACACTTAGATTTCCTGTAACTTCATCATACGGATATATATGATCATGTGTGTGTAGACTTAGTATAATGTTGTATCTAAAAGCTTATAACTGAAGGCATAGATCACTATGAGTTCATTCACACATGCACTGGTGCTCTAATTAATGAGTATATCTTTGTCTGCACTGTCTTCTATACTTAGCCAAATTATGATCTTCAAAGTTTATGAACTGACTATCAAAACTTCATATGACTTTGTTTCCATATGAAAACAAAAAAATAGTCATATAATCTTAGTAAAGTCAACTTTCCAACAATCTCCCCCTTTTTCATTAATGGCAATAAAGGAATGTGGCCAAGTTACTAAACTTTGACTTCATAAAAAAACTATACTTATACTGATATATCTCCTTATACTATTTTAACTTCATCTATATACACTATGCTCCTTTATACACTATTCTCCCCCTTTGAAATTAATGAAAAAGGTGCCAAAAAATGAAAATCTCTAAGTACGTACTTAGAGTACACATTCTGGATATGCAATCTGCAAGTTTTTGACTTCTTGTTGCCAAAACAACTTAAGTGTATAAACAGTCTAAAGATGGGTGCATAATGCATAGGTGAGTTTCTCCATTTTTATCAGATCCATGTAGGGGCCTTGATCATATGTGACAATATTTGCATCAATCTGCTTGATATTCTCATTCAGTACAGCTAAGGAGGGCGCAAGTGCATTTCTTAGTTGTGTTTGTCTTGTCCTTATCTTGCTAATCTCTATCTTGGGTTTTACAATTTTATCTATTTTCTATATTTTTACCTTAGAAGTCACCAAAATTTGAAACTTGGCACATGCTGATTCACTACTTTAAACTGGCCTTCTTAACTCACCTTTAACTCTTGCTCATCTGGAGACTTGGAGACTAAGCAGTCTCTAGATCTCTGAAAGTTTTTCTTGACCTTGAGTCTCTCTAGAGACTTGGAGACTAACTTAGTCTCTAAGTCTCTGAATAAACTTTCTAACCATGGGTTTGTTGGGAGACTTGGAGACTAAGGCTAGTTTCTAAGTCTCTAGATATCACTTAACTGCACCTTAACTATGCCTAAACTATGGTTATCCTGCACTATGTAATCTCCAAATCTACGAAGAAATCAACTAACCATGGTTAAATCTAGAGATCTCGTTACTAAGATGAATCTGTCTTGCAACTACGCAACTGCGGTTAGTCTCCCAGTCTCACACGGTCAAGCACTTAACTGTTGGCATCTCGCAACCATGCAACTAGTGGTTATCTCTTGGTCACGATGATTATCTGGTCTGGTGGTCATCTTCACACAACTTCATGACTAGCCACCATGTGTCCCATTTTCCTCATCACCATCAGTGCCACCTATCTGCAAAATTTCTTCCTGGTCACTCAGGCATGCTTCCCAATGCACCGCCAACTATCCTCTGGGCATGCATCCCAATGCATAGGTTTCCTGCACATGCACATGAAGAGAACCTCCTACTCTTCTTCACATCTACTTATGTTTTCCTTGTTTCTTATAAACATTTCATTTTTCCATTGTGGGGACAATGTGGGACTAAGTTTTTGAATGTTTTAAAGTCTTTATGCATTTTTACTCCAAAATAATAGGGCCCACCTGTGCTTTGAAATATCTAGCCAAGGGGCCCGCTAATGGGCCTCTTGGCTGCTTATTCACAATGCAATCTGTGTGTTTGCATATATAACTACTTTTGAAGTTTAATTTCCAGTGCATGTGGGATATTATCCTTTGCATATACCTCACAAAAATGACCAACACACACTTCATTTCTTCCATTCTGTTTGTGTAGGCTTTTGTTTGTTCTTGCAATGTGCATACATTTTTCAATAACCATGTTGTTAGCAATAACTGAGAGGGGTGGGGGGTGAATCAGTGGCCTCAAAAATTAATCCTTAAATCAACCCTTAAAACTTATAACCACAAATTATGTTTCAAGTTATCTTCTGTCCTACAAGATGAATGCCTTGAATTACTTATATCAATTTACTACTTGTCAAATTACTTTGTAAATCTCTCTTCTATATGATTACTGATAAGAAGTCAACTATTTACCAAAACACAATAAATATGGAGAGTATACCAATCAATCCAGGATTGCATATGTGAAATGTAAAGCAGTAAAGCAATAAAACATAAACACATAACACATGGATTTTTAATGTGGAAACCCTGTTAAAGGAAAAAACCAATGGGACCGGTACCCCAAATTTTCACTCTTCTGAAGTAAGCTTTGTTAGGAGCCAACCCTGTTAAAGGTTACAGACAAACTATTAGGTGTGACCTTGTTAAAGGATTTAAAAGATAGTTTGTCACCTAGTATCTGGCATCTAATGATACCATCTTTGATATAACACTTACTTGGCCTGTCAATAGGTATCAGGCATATCCAATGCTACTTTTATGATAAAAATTTTGGATACTCCTTGGGATGTATCTCAATTGGAGAATACTTTAAAGTTCTACTCGGTTAAGAGAATTGATGCTTCAATGGTTAAACCAAAACACTAATGATCTATTCATACATACAACTTAATTACAGATTTTTAGATCTATTTTAAGTCCATTACCTCTCTGATCAATATAATCAATTTTATACCTTTTCTCCACATTGTTCTTCTCTATGATGTTGTCTCACTATTCATCGATGTCTGCAGAATCTAGCTCTTTCCTTAGCTTATTGATCAGGACTAAATGAAGACTTCTTCTCCTTCAAATTTTCTTTTGCATCTTTCCTCTTCTCTTTCGTTCACCACATTTTCCCCCATTCATAATGAATTGGATTTGTCTCTATATAGACATGATTTATCTTTTCTTGGCTTTCTTGGTTCTTGGCATGATCCACAATTCTTGCCAATAGATTTAAAACAAACTCTAGTTTTATCTCAAAGAGATCTTCTTGCCAACTGGACAAATCAGCTTTAAATCAATTTCTTATCTCTGAATTTATTTGGATGATTAAAACAATGATAAGTATTTGTTAAGTCTATTTATATCTCTTGACAGCTAAGCATTTTGTCATTTTTGAACTCTTTGTTCTGTCGGTCAACACTTTAGTTTGTTATTGGTGATAATTGATTGTTCTGTCAGGTTACTCTGTGTTTTGCTTGCCGGTCAACACTGTAACTTTTCTTGTCAGTAATGTTGTGCATTGTCTCATTGGGTAACACTATGACTCTTCTCTTTTACTCTGACTGTCAACGTGCACTCCATCGGTGTATACAGTCACTTAGTAAATACTTGACTTATATGGATTACTAATAACATAACCTTTGATTCATTGGTTCTTTGAAGTCTTTGGAAGTATTTCCATGACCATACATATTATATCAAGTTGACATCAATGAAAATACAATACATTAACTGATTTAATTCCTTACATGATCATCAAATTGATATCTTTAAATATTCAATCAGTTACATGTCATCAATCTCTCCCTTTGGCATTGATGAAAACATACTACGTTATCATACTATACTATTACTAATACAATATGAATTATACAGTTTCATCAAGCTTTTCTAATGTAACTATTACAAATGTCTGGCTTTCAGTAAGCTCAAATAGATTTGATTTGATTCTTGTAGCTTTCTCTTGGTCTTCAATCCCTTCACTAGATAGATTTGGAATCTTTCTTTCTCTGATGTGATGTGTTCTCCTTCTGTGTCAAACTCTCTCCCTTTGATTGTTCTCCTTTCTTGTGATGTTTCTTGTCAGCAATTCTCTTCCTTTGTGTGTACTCTCCCTTTCTTGTTACATCTCTTCCTTTGGATACTTTGATGAATATAATCTCTCCCTGAGATGATAATGGATATAATCTCTCTCTTTATCGGTATGATAATGAGATATCTCTCTCTCCCTTTGATAGCAATTCCAAACAATCATCTTTTCAAACAAGCTTTTGATAGTAGTGTCAAATGGATCCTTTCTATCCATAATATATTCCTTGAATTTTCCATTCCATCAGTAATAAATTTGGTGCTTGGACTATATAACTACCTTGCTGTGTATAGATGTATCATTGAATTCCATCTTTGTACTTGCACCAACATGTATGATATTATGATAATATATAGGTTGATGCAACCTTCTACTCAACTTATTGACCAGTAGACAAGGGTCTGACCCCTAGTCTCTTTCTCAAGTACTCAAATGCATCCTTGGGCAGTGGCTAGGTGAATATATTAGCCAATTGTTCCTTTGATTGCACATACTCAAGTATCACCTCCTTTGCCTGAACTTGTTCTCTCAAATAATGATACTTGATCGCAATGTGCTTTGTTTTAGCATACATGACTGGATTCTTGAAAATGTTTATTGCACTTGTATTATCACAATAGATAATTACTAGTTCAAGAATTTTCATAGGCATATCTTCCAGTAGATGTTTGATCCATGCAATATTTGAGCAATTTGCAGTAGTAGCAACATACTCTACTTCTGTAGTAGACTGAGAGATGCATCCTTGCTTCTTGCTGATCCATGTGACAAGTTTGTCACCCATAAAGAATGCTCCTCTAGTTTTTCTCTTTCGATCATCAATATTTCCATCCCAATCAGTGTCGGTAAAGACCTTAAGTTTAAATTTTCCTTCTCTTCTATACCATAAGCCATATTCCTTGGTATTCTTCAAATATCTTAGGATTCTTTTCATAGAAGTCATATGTGATTCTCTGGGATTAGCAGAAAATCTACCAACTATTCCTACTGCATGTGCAATATCTGGTCTAGTGTGTACAACATACATGAGTTTTCCAATCATTGATCTATACAAAGTCTGATTTACCTCTAATGACTTGTCTTCCTTTGCCATCTTACATCCATTTTCCATCGGTGTTTCAACTGGTTTGGATTCTTCCATCTTGAATATTTTCACTACTTCTTTGATGTACTTGGATAGTGTAATGAAAATACCTTCATCTTGTTGCATGATCTAGAAACCAAGAAAAAAATTGATCTCCCCAAACATAGACATCTTAAACTCTTTTCTCATTTCATTTTCAAATGATTTGCATAGCATATCATTGCCTCCAAATATGATGTCATCAACAAATATCTCAGCAATCAAAATGTTAGCATCAGTATCTTCCTTCAAATAAAGATTACTATTTTCACTAGTCCTTACAAATCCAATACTTATAAGATAGGAATGAAGTCTTTCATACCAGGCTCAGGGTGCTTGTTTCAATCCATACAGGGCTTTGTGTAGTCTACATACCATGTCCCTCTTGTCTAGATCAACAAACCCCTCTGGTTGTTCAATGTATACCTCTACTTCAAGTATTCCATTTAGGAATGCAAACTTGACATCCATTTGATATACCTTGAATCCTTTACATGCAACATAAGAAAGTAATATTCTCACTCCTTCTAGCCTAGAAATGGGTGCAAAGGTCTCTCCATTGTCAATTCCTTCTTCTTGCGCATACCCCTTGCATACTAGTCTTTCTTTATTTATTGTGACTTCTCCATTCTCATTCAGTTTATTCCTGAATATCCATTTTGTACCAATGACATTCTTGTCATCTGGTCTCTGTACAAGTGTCCATGTCTTTTTTCTCTCTATCTGCTCAATCTCTTCATTCATAGAACTTTTCCATTCATCATTATCTAGTGCTACATTGACAGATTTGGGCTCATAATCACAAATAAGACATCTTGTATTTAGAGACTTACTTCTGGTTCTCATACCAGCCTTCTTGTCTCCAATGATCTGGTTCTATGGATGGTTCCTTCTGACATATCTTGCAAGTACAGATTCAGCTCTTTGTCTATCAACTTGATCATCATTTTTTTCTTCATTTTGTTCTCCATCACTTTGTGCATCATCTTGAGCAACATTCTGATCATTGGTATTTGCAGCCTGATGCTCAGGTGCAATGCTTTTTTGCTCGGGAGTTCTACATTGTTGGTCGGGTAGAGTTTCAGGTTCCTCATTGTAAGAAAACCTATTGTAGTCCTCTGGTTCTTTAGTGCTTTCCTTTTCATTCTTCTTTGCAAATTCATCTATCTTTACATTTGCACTTTCAACAATTTTGTTAGACACTTTATTTAGACATTTATAAGCCTTACTCTTGGTAGAATACCCTAGAAAGATTCCTTCATCACTCTTGGAGTCACGTTTTCTATTTCTATCATCTTTTAAGATATAACATTGACTGCCAAATTTTTTGAAATAACTTACATTGGGTGTATATCCATACCAACGCTCATAAGGTGTCTTCTTGGTATCTTTCTTCAATTGTACTATGCTCAATGTGTAAACACTAGTACTGATAGATCCTCTCCATAAGATTTGGGTGATGCCTTTCTCTATCATTAGTGTCCTTGCACAATCAACTATGGATTTGTTCCTTCTTTCAAAAATTCCATTTTGCTATGGTATTCTTGGTGCAGAGACCCATCTTCTGATTCCATGCTCATTACAAAAGTTAGTGAATTCATCTAAAATAAATTCCCCTCCTTTATCTGACCTTAATCATTTCAATTCTTTACCACTTTGTTTTTCAACCTTTGCCTTATACCATTTAAACATCTTAAATGCTTCTGATTTATCTTTTAGAAACATGACTATCATCATTCTAGAGTAATCATCAACAAAGAGAATAAAATATCTATCTCCATAATAACTCTTTGTCCTCATAGGCCCATATAAATTAGTATGGACTAATTCTAGAATGACATCAGATGTATGGCTTTTGCTTTTGAAACTAGACTTTGTCATCTTACCTTTTTGACAATTCTTACACATGATGTTGTCGGGGTTGGTCATCGTCAGTAAGCCTCTAACATTTCTCTTTTTTCTAATCTTTATCATGTTGTCAAAGTTCACATGACACAATATTTTGTGCCACAACCATATGTCTTTTTTTGTAGCCATCAAACAAGTGGTGTTAGTATCATTCAAATAGAATAAGTTAACTTTTGTCTGCTCACCGGTACCAATCAGATTTCCTGATTTGTTGAAGATCTTTGCCTTCTTATTTTTAAATTTTACTTTGTGACCTGAATTATTCAACTGAGAAACACTCAATAGATTATAATTTAATCCATTTACCCAATAATCATTTTCACATTTTATCTGGTTATTCAAAATTATAGTTCCTCTACCTTCAACTAGACAAGGTGTGTCATTACCCATTCTTACTGAAGCACCTTTATAGTATTCAAAAGTCTCAAAAATTTTCTTATCACCAGTCAAATGGTGAGTGCAACCACTATCTATGATCCAGACATCACTTTTACTAACTTTCGATATGAGTGTAGTTTCTACATACCTTTCTTCATCATCATCTAAATCATCCTTTACTTCCACAAACACCATCTTGATTTCTTCCTTAGATTGGGTGTCAGTATCATCATCTTTGCATTTTGCTAGGTAACTAGCCTTCTTTCCTTTTTCCTTGTTTTCTCAGGTATCTCTTCTTTCTGATTATCAGTAGCTTCTGTAATCAACTTTGTCAGTCTTATTTTCAAATGATCTGTCATTACTTCTATCATCTTTTGTTATGTTAGGAAATCTTGCAACAAAGTGTCTATTCTCTTTACAATTAAAACAAACAAGTGGTAATTTACCTTTGCATTTACCTTTTCCTCTATGCATTCTTCTAGCCATAAGTGCTTCAATTTCATCAAGATCTTCTTCTTCACTTTCACTATCACTATCTTTTCTCATAGTGTGTTTATGACTTAATTTTCTTATTCTCATAAAAGTTTTGAATGCAGACTCTATTCTTAGTAAGACACTATTGTCAAATTTATTCATCTCAAATGAAATCAGTCTTCCAATCAAACTGTCTAGAGTAACATTTCTATTTTCTACTACTCTCATTTCTTGAATGGTAGAAACTCTAATAGCATAAGTTGGCAGTAAGGTTCTTAGAATTTTACTTACCACTGTATCTTCTTCTAGTACATCTCCAACTCCTCAGATAGCATTGACTACTGCTTTGATTCTTGTGTTGTACTGTGTGATATTTTCACCTTATTTCATTTTGAGATCATCAAACTTTCCTCTAAGGATTTCTGCCTTGGCTCTCAATTCATTCTTGTCACCACCATGTACAAGCATTAATTTGTCCCACATCTACTTTGAAGTCTTGTAGGTTTTGACATCTTCAAATTCAACATCAGAGAGTGAGGAAGCAAGTTCTATCATCATGCAATTGTGCTCATGCTTCTCTCTCATTTGTTCAACTGTTGGTGCTTCTATGGGCAACACATATTCAGTATCTAAGTATTGAGTAATATCATTACCAATACCTGATAAGTGGAGTCTTATTCTACTCTGCCATGAAGCAAAATTATCTTTGTTCAACTTTGGCACATCTTATCTGTTCATCTTGTGATCTTTAGCTTAGGTCTTGAAACCTTACTTATAAGCACACAACCTCTGATACCAATTGTTAGTAATAACTCAGAGGGGGGGGTGAATCAATGGCCTCAAAAATTAATCCTTAAATCAACCCTTAAAACTTATAACCACAAATTATGTCTCAAGTTATCTTCTATCCTACAAGATGAATGCCTTGAATTACTTATATCAATTTACTACTTGTCGAATTACTTTGTAAATCTCTCTTCTATATGATTACCGATAAGCAATCAACTATTTACTGAGAGACAGTAAATATGCAAAGTATACCGATCAATCCATAATTGTATATGTGAAATATAAAATAGTAAAGCAATAAAACATAAACACATAACACATGGATTTTTAATGTGGAAACCCTATTAAGGGAAAACACCACTAGGACCGGTACCCCAAATTTTCACTTTTTTGAAGTGAGCTCTATTAGGAGCCAACCCTGTTAAAGGTTACAAACACATTGTTAGGTGTGACCTTGTTAGAGGATTTAAAAGATAGTTTGTCACCTAGTATCTGGCATCTAATGATACCATCCTTGATCAAACACTTACTTGGCCTATCAATAGGTATCAGACATATCCAATGCTACTTTTATGATCAAATTTTTTGATACTCCTTAGGATGCATCTCAATTGTAAAAGACTTTTAAGTCCTGCTCAGTTAAGAGACTTGATGCTTCAATGGTTAAACTTAAACACTAATGATTTGTTCATATATACAACTTAATTGCATATTTTTAGATCTATTGTAAGTCCATTACCTCTCTGATCAATATAATCAATTCTATATCTTTTCTCCACACTATTCTACTCTTTGATTATGTCTCACTATTCGTCGGTGTCTACAAAATCTAGCTCCTTACTCAGCTTGTTGATCAGGACTGAAAGAAGACTTCTTCTTCTTCAGATTTTCTTTTGCATTTTTCCTCTTCTCTTTCATTCACCACATTTTCCCCCACTTGTAATGAATTGGGTTTGTCTCTATATAGACATGATTTATCTTTTCTCAGCTTTCTTGATTCTTGGCATGATCCACGATTCTCACCAATAGATTTAAAGAAAAATCCATTTTTATCTCAAAGAGATCTTCTTGCCAATTGGACAAATCAGCTTTAAATCAATTTCTTATCTTCGGCTTTATCTGGATGATTAATACAATGATAAGTATCTATTAAGTCTATGTATAGCTCTTCATAGCTAAGCATTTTGTCATTTTTGAACTCTCTAATCTATCAATAAATATTTTAGTTATTCATCGGTGGTAACTGACTATTTCGTCGGTGTGACTTCAATTGTCATCGGGATCTCTTTCCTTGTCTTTTCCGTCGGGCAACACTGAAAGTGTTTTCGTCAGGTTACTCTGTGTTTTTCTCATCGATCAACACTATAAGTTTTCTCATCGGTAATGTTGTACATTGGCTTGTCAAGTAACACTATGACTCTGCTCTTTTACTCTAACCATCGGCATGCACTCTATCGGTGTATACAGTTACTTAGTGAATACTTGACTTATATGCATTACTGATAGTATAGCCTTTGATTCATTGGTTCTTCAAAGTCTTTGGCAATATTTCCATGACCATACAAATTATATCAAGTTGACATCAATGACAATAAAATACATTAAGTGATTTAATGCCTTGCATAATCATCAACTTAACATCCTGAAACATCCAATCAATTACATTTCATCACATGCATGGTCTCTCATTCACCCTGCGCAACTTATCACTTCAATATGTATTTGTTTTGGTTTTTAAAGTCTCTACACTTGTTGAAAAATGTTGCATAGGTTCTATAATATTTTAAAAACATTTTTATTAATCCCTGCTTCTCACCAAGCGATTCTCCTCATACCTCTATGCAACATCTATACCCTATTGCACAGGGTTCTCTTTAATTTGTGGTGTGGCTCCCTATTCCAATGCAGGGTTTTAATTGGCCATGTAGTAGATATAGTTTTACACCTCACAATTGCATTTGATTTTCTCTTGTGCAAACATCTCTTTGACCTATCACGTGGGCTTCTTGTTAGTTTTCTTAGCGCCTGCACTGAATTTTAAGTTAATGCGCTACCTTTTCTAGGTAAACTTCCCTCTCGACATATTTGTTGGGTCCCTTGCATAGGTTTTGGAGTAGATAACCATGTGCAACACCATTTCACTCACGCCATCTCTTCTCTATTTGATGGTCTTCATATCTCTTTCTTTTACTACCCCTGTGCTACTTCTATAAGGAATCCACGTGAGCCCAAGGTTGGTAAAGGTTTGGAATTTGGCATTACCCCAGCCAATTGCACATGCTTGAAAGTTTCTAAACCTCTTCCCATATCCCCTACACTGACCATTCTCTTCTACTAGCTTTTAGCATAGTGTCTCTATGGATTGACAATACGCTTGCCAAGTGTATTTGTTTCTAAATTTTTTAACACAACCTGTGTCCATTATTTGCGCAGGAAACCATGCCAAGTGCATTTGATTTTGAAACTTGAAGAAATTCTTCCTTCAATGTTGCGCATGGCATTTGCATTGGAATTTTTAACCCCTCTATATGCTACATGGACTTCCTGGTCTACACAATTTCTATTTCAAATTTCCCACTCTCTAGCGGATAGCCTTTCTTTTCATGGGTTGGAAACCTACTTGAAAATTGGCGTAGGCCTTGACTTCATTCTCCCACGCTGGCTAGATGTCTGCTTTTCTTTCCAAACCTTGGCAATGGTTATTTCTCTTTTCTTTAAAACCTTAAAAAAAATGTGCAAATGCTCTTTCATTTTATCCTTAATCATATCTTACATCTCAAAATTTTGACATTCACTATGATAAATCTTGCTTTATAATGCTTTCCAACTTTATAGCAAAAAAACTTGCAATTTTAAAACTATAATATCCTCCATTTCATTTGCAAGCATCCAACATGGAAGAAATGGTCATGAGGAGTTATCATGCACTTAGTTGTCCACTTCTGACTGAATAGTTGATTTACAATCTTGAAACATTTTATGTATCTGATAACATTGTCACTTAAAGCATAAGATGGTTTAAATAACAATATGCTCTTAAATCATGCAAAATATTCATTTGACTTCGATAAACCCTGTTGTATACCTGAGATCTTGGCTTAAAATCTTCATCCTAAAATCAGTCTACACCTTTAGAATATCTAAACATAAACCACCATGCAATTGAACAATGAAGAATCAAATCGGCGACCATTTGAAAACCACTTATTACAACTTTGCAAACTGGTCTCATTAATGGCAAGTAGCTTCCTGAATGAGCTTTGAAAACTAACTGAATAACTTCATAGGAATGTGCCATCAGAAAATTAGGTTCAATCCTAACATGTGAGAACACGTGCCAGAGGAAATTTCACAGAAAGATTTGAGCCAAAAAATATCACTGATCAAATATAGCCTTCTGAAACATTGATTTTGTCCGCACTGTCAATCTGCACAAATCACCTTAGAAACAAGCTTTGAAAACTTACCAACTGGAACCCCCAAGATCTAGAATATTGAATAATGATTCATTCTTACATAATGAAAATTAATCCATCATTGTCAATCTCAGAAGATCAAAAGGCAAATTATCAGTAAAGACCAAAGTCAGCTTGCTAAAAACATTCTGGATCTGAAACAATGAAACAAGAAGAAATTTGATTTGGAAACG
Organism: Thuja plicata; assembly: GCA_018584345.1. Classification (NCBI taxonomy): domain Eukaryota; kingdom Viridiplantae; phylum Streptophyta; class Pinopsida; order Cupressales; family Cupressaceae; genus Thuja; species Thuja plicata. The sequence continues at coordinate 549,140 of MU226001.1, forward strand.
GCTTAGGAAAGTGACCAAACGGATTGGTCAAGGTCCAAAAATCTTTAGGGAAGTACACCTCCAACTCTAAAATGCAAAAAATATTTCAACTATACTTGACCTTGAACTAGGTGCAAACAAGGAAACCACAAAGTAGGCTACTTGGAAAACTGCATTTCATCATTTGGCAAATTGATAGAAAATTCAAATGGAATGGGCTTAGCAAACTGACCACATGGACTTGTCATGATCTGAACACTAAAACACATGAATTATTTGACCTCTGGAACACAATACAAAAGGATTATTCTCAATTGGGTCAAATTGTCAAAATTTACAATCGGTCAAACAAGGGTATTCAGGAATCTAGGCATAATAGAGTAATAGGACAATTCTAGGAAACCGACTTTGGGGAATCCAAAAACCTATCAAACAGACTCAAAATGGCTTTAGATTTGACACATGGGCTCTCTAATATACACTTTAAAATCCTCAAAGGGGGAGGCCATGAAACTTAACATGACACAAGATATTCAAAGGCAAACTCGGCCTGCTACATCAAACTGACACTTAGGCAAAAGTGTAGATTTGGACAAGTGCTCAAAACAAAACATCGTGAAAAAAATTGAAACTTGAAATTAATGAATTGGGATGTCTTCAAATGTCAAAAAAAATTTCATGAACACCTAACATGCATGATAGACCTCAGAATCTCATTCGGGAAAATATGCATAAAAGCACTTATAGGGCTTCAAACTGCAAAATTTTAACATGGTACTTCAAAAACCCTTACTGTGTTTTTTAGTCCCAAGAAATCAACATTCTAAAGATGGGTGCATAATGCATAGGTGAGTTTCTCCATTTTTATTAGATCCATGTAGGGGCCTTGATCATATGTGACAATATTTGCATCAATCTACTTGATATTCTCATTCAGTACAGCTAAGGAGGGTGCAAGTGCATTTCTTAGTTGTGTTTGTATGGTCCTTATCTTGCTAATCTCTATCTTAGATTTTCAATTTTATCTAAGTTCCCTTGATAGATGTTAGAGAAATTGATGTCTTCAGAAGAGATTTCAAATGATTTTCTTATAGTTTCAATCAAGATGTTTGTTTCCTCAATCTTCTTTGTATGTTCTGAAGTGAGCTTACCTCTGTCGATATAGTTAGCTATCGCTTTTCTGCCTTTTTCTGCTAACTCTTTCAAAATTTCTTGACCAATATTCAATGAGTTAAGATCTAATGAGAAGTTCTTTATTAATTCATCTATCCTTTCCTTTTTGTACTTGTCTTCTGCAATTTTAGCAGCTGAGTCTACTAGACTTGTGAAATTTTCTTTGAAGCTTGTCAAGATACTATCGACATCATCAACTGATTGAATATTTGCCAATTTCTTATCTACTGGCACTAAGTTGTTCAAAATGCTAACTGACTTAAGAAAGAGAGGATTTCTCATTACTTTTTTCTCTTTTTCTTTCTCCATGGCTAATACACTTATTTTGATCAAATCTTCTTCTCCCCATGCATCTAGGTTTGCTGTGTCAGGGGTCAAACTTGACAACAATGACATTCATGGCTTGATAGATGGAGTGAATATTGCATTTTTACTCACATCCATACATTCACTTTTAACTGGCATCTCAATAGAGGGTAGTTCATTAAGTTCATCATTTCTATCTTTATCCTAACCTATTGTTTCTTCAATTGGGACTTGTTCTTGCTGTAAAGAAGCTCTATCAGTGCATAATGTCTCAGCTTCTTCAGTACTCACAAAGGCTTCCTAAAACTTATTCAAATCATTATCTAAGGCTGACATGGTTATCTCAACATCATTTATCATAATGGTTTCATTTGAATCTTTGACTATATCTGAAGGTGACAAGACTTTGGGCGTAGAATCCTATGGACCTGTCATGGGTACATTTAGAATATCTGATTCTTTTTCTTGCTTGGAGGGAACTGGAGTCACTTTAGTTGTAGGTGCCATTTATGGATAGATGTATCTATCAAAAAACACTTTCTCAAATTCCTTTTTAGTCTCCTTTCAAACCAACTCATACTCTTTATTCATAATGTGTAGAGTTCTTGTCTTAGTTCTTAGATGAGATTTTACCAGATCTAATAGCATCACCTTCTCATCATGTGAGAAAATAGGGAGAATATTATCTAATGTTTCTTCTCTAATCATCATATCTTCTTCTAAGGCTTGTATTTTTAATAAGTCAAGTATGTTCCATAATTTATCTGGAATGACTATCTTAAGTTCCAAAATTAGCCTTTTGAACTTGATCATATGTGAGATAATCATAGAATGTATTTCTGATTTATCAATCTCTTGATATTTATCATAGACATTTTCAATTGAGTCTAACCGGCCTTCATTAATGATTATGTTTCTCAAAATTTCAAGACTAGGTTTGAATCCTACCTCAGGAGGAGCTTGAGTATTCTTTACTTTGCTTTGAGTTGTCCTTGAGTATGGGTGGCTTGTGGGGACTTGTTTCCTTCTTCTAGTCAGCTTTCTTGGCACAAAAGGCAGAGAGAATTCTAGGTCAATAGTAGTAGAGGGAGAAGATATGCTCTCACCAGACTTATTCCTTTTCTTCTTATGGATATCATCATATTTTTTAATTTAGACTTCTATAGGTGTTTGCTTAAGTTCTATAGAAATTTTAGCTCCCCTAGCTTTATCTAGGTCTTCTTGGGTGACACCATGGAATTTTAGAATATTAGAGGTAATCCTTGATTCTTTCCTCTTATTATCCACACTGTATAGGAGGGAATCAACTTGATTTATCTTTTCTCTATATGTGCCCCATCTAGACTCATTTGGATCGTTAGGCACAGGTAGAAATACTTGTGTATATCCTTCTAGAATATGTTCTTCTACCTCATAACCAAGTGGGTGAATGCATTTTGTTCTTGGCTCAACTGATTCCATGCATGTACAATCTATTTCTACCATAATGTGAGGCCTCACCCCGACCCATCACAGTCTTACTGCTTGATCACACTTGATATTTTATGTTTTGATACATTGATACACTTTTTGATTATCCTGACAGAGACTCGAGATACTATGTTATGATCATAATTATATTGTGTGGATTTCATTTTGATATGGATTAGACCTAGATCAGATGGTTGTTTTGATTATATATGTTTAGATAAGTGAACTGATGAAAAGATTGAATCATGATTGGACTTGATTATTTCATGGATGTTATGTCATGATGATTATGAAAATTTTATATTTTAAACCTTTTTGTATTAAAATTTTCAATTAGGAATGTAATCATGCTATTGATTGATGTTGCTAATTATAAATTGAAAATATATATATATA
>MU226001.1:567262-606695 GCA_018584345.1 Thuja plicata
GAAGCTCGGTCCATACTAGTCCCGAAGTGTAGCTTGGAACACGGTAGCTGCTGGTGACTCGGTAGCTATATTGTCACTCGGTAACCGCTGGTGACTCGGTGATAACTGACTTCTCAGTTGGCTTCAATTGATGACTTGGTAGTTACGGTGAAGCTCAGTGACTACCATCTGCTCGGTAAATGTTGCTCTTCTTGGTAAACATTGCTGAACTGTTTATATGCTTGGTGACCACTGTTCTGCTCGGTATGAACTGTTTAACTGGTGAATGCTCGGTATAGGCTGTGGACTGAGTGATGAGCTCGGTAAGCATTCAGAATCGAATAAGTGTTTTCACTAAGTGTTTTCACTGATGACAAATATATCATTATTCCAACAATTATATGTGCTAACCCACTAATCTTGCATGTTTGAGCTTGCTCCCAACAAGTTTTTTTAAACCATTAAGAATTCCTCATACAAAATATGAATGAAACATGTGAATGCAACTAAACTATTGTCACTTTTCAATGGATCAATAAATTTTGCAATTATCATCATTGGCATTTTTGGGTAGATCATTGAAATTGGTACAACCCTCACTATTTATATTTTCAAACCATGGTGATATGAATACTACTTTCATCAGATTCAATGTGACCAATGTCATCATTAAGGTTTTGTGAATCATTGAAATTGGTACAACCCTCACTAGTTAGATTTTCAAACTGTGGTGGTATGAATGCCGCTTTCATTGGATTCAATGTTTCAAGTAGATCTTGTCATTAAGGTATGAATAACCTAAATAGCCGAAGTATCATTTTGTGTAAATAGACAAAGAATTAATTCCTTCGATATGCCTATTCCCTTGATGATTCTTTTATGATCACATTTTTTAGACTAATTTGCATACTTCTTTGAATCAATCCTACAAGAAGAAAAGAAAGAAAACATCATGCTTTATCCTTTCTCCTATCATCAAAATACATCCTAGAGTTGAAAAAAAGAAATGATGTCAAAAATCAAGAAACATTCAATTGAGTCTATTGGATTAACTATGGAAATTTAAGCACTAAGAGGGGAGGGGTGAATCAGTACTTATAAAACTTTTAAACCTACAATTTGATCATATACCAAACTAAATATATTGCAAGTAGTCATAGTAAAGAATATAAACTGAAACATGTAAACACAACTCATAACTCCAAGATTTTTGGTGATGCACAAATCCTTTGTAAGAGGAAAAATATGCGGTGGGGATGAAACCCACAACCTTCACTACTATAGGAAAAAGGGTGCTCAGTTAGAGCTACAATGTTAGATATTTTTGATATCTTACCCTATTAGGAGTTTAATAAGACTTATTTAGTCTACCTCGTGAAAGGATTTTACAATCTCTAATATAAGAGATGTACCCTGTTAAAAGATTTATAATAGAAGACCTATTAGGGCCTACCTAGTAATGGGATTTGTACTACTCCTAATACAACAAAACTTATTACAAAATGTTTGTGTAAATGCATAAATCAAATGTTGTTCAGACTCATTGTGCTCACTCACTTAGTTACCTCAAATTGTATTTGGTATCTTAATAACTTAAGCTTTGCTTTACTCTTCATATATCTCCTTCAATTCTTAAATCCACTTAATACACATCCGCTCATCATTTTTTGTATTTTGTTTCTTTGATCTTCTATACATGACTTCTAGACCATTAATAAAGATCTAGGGCTTCCTACTTCAATGGCGGAGAATATGTAGTGCAATATTGGTTACACTTCCAATGTGTTTCTCCTTCTTTATTATCATCAGTGGATCTTCCTCGTGATCATGTACAATAATATTTTTTTAATCCCAATGTTCTAACTAATACTCACCTTGGGTTCTTAGTAACATCCAGTGCTTGGTTTCTAGATTCAATGTATCTACATTGAATGATTATTTTGCCTACATGAAACTTGGTAACATGCTATGTTCTACTAGGTGACATAGTGTGCTCAGTTTGGTAACTATTAATTCTTGGTGACTTAATCACTCGGTAATTGAATTTCTTGGTAAATCTCTTTGCTTGGTGCATGTCTCTGATTGGTGTATTACTATATTGCTTTACCAACTATCTCTTATGAATAATATGAATTTGGAAAAACTAATGACAACATAATAACTTAGATAGGAATAAAAATCTCCCGTTTTGACATTAGTTTGGCATTTGAAAAAAACTTCAAAGTCATCAAAATTTTGTAAAATCTTCAAAACGTCCATAAAATCAAAAAATCTACCTAAGATAATACTCTGGAAAATTTATATACTTATATCTCCCTTTGTACTTATACAATTTATATCTCCCTTTTTTGACAAATATTCCAAAAATAAAATTACTTAGTGTGCTCGGCAGGATATACCTCAACAAAAATGTGTGGGTACTTCTTTTATATATCAGCTGGGATTGACTCCCATGCTTCTTTAAGTGTGTGAAGTACAACAATCTAAGAAGAAACATTAGCTACCAATCCAATGATGGTGTCCAATGAACTACCATCGGGGATGTTGGGCTTCTTCAAATGCATTTGAATTGATTGAATGTGGGGAATCAAAAGGGCTTACAACTCAATGAGTTCCATCATTATCTTATTTTCTTCTCATCTAAGCTCTTTTTCCATTCCCATCAAATGTTTCAACCTTGAGTAGTAAAATTCTAGTGAGCTAGGCTCAATAGTTACATTTTTCAACTGCTCAGTCATCTCAGTCTCAACAAACTCATCTTTTTGCCTGATATCCTTGGTGAATAGGGAAATATAACAAATTTTTTGAAAGATTGAAACAATATTAGACATTTTAGTCTCAATATTTATATAAGCCTCTGAAACTGATACCTTATCTATTGAAATATTGTCTAGAATGGTTTCAATCATTTGTAGTTCCATCTTCTTCTCATGAACCTTTATCATATAGTTAGCAGTGACTTGATTCTAATTTCTGACTTGTTTCACTAGTCCTCCTACTTGACTAATGAGACTATCATTTTCATCAACAGTGGCATCTAGGACAATCTCCTGTAGTACATACTTAACACTTTATAATACATCAGTCTTCTTTTTCTTTTGAACTAATTTATTTTGTACTGCCTTAAGTTGCAACAATTCTCCATGCTCAAACATTTCATCAGGAATCATAGTAGATAGGTCTACTTGGGGTATGATGATCGGTTGACTCATATCTATGTACTTTCTCTTCTTTGATTTCTTCTTCTTCACTAGCATACTTTAAGTTGTAGAAGGCTTTGGGGAATGTGATTCCTTTAATACATCAGATGTAGTCTCTATAGTGCCAATAATGCTTGCTTCAGTCTTATCTTCTTGCTTACCTCTTTCTGGCTCAGTATGTTTCTCCTTCTTCTTCTCTTCTTGGTTCTCTTGTATCTCTTCCTTCTTGTCTTGTGTCTCTTCCCTCTTCTCTTTCTTTTTGTTCTCTACTTATTATTTCTCTATTTGCTTTGCTCCATCTATCTTGTCCTTTGTTTGGTCTTTAGGTGTTTTATTTACTTGTACTTGTTTCTTTCCTACATTTTTGGTGGACAAAACTGACTCAGTGTTCTATTTCTCAGTGGTCTCAGTATCCTTTGGCTCCTCATTTGTATTATTTTTGTTTCCTTTTGGGGTTCGATAGTCATATCATTTGTATCCATAGCAACTGCAACAATACAAACTTGACTTGTGGGATAGACTTGTACTTGTTCTATTATAGGTTGTATGATTGTATTAGTATTAGCCTTATCATTTATATCAATTAGTTTGGTATCTGTGTCCTTGGTGGCCATAACATCTTCATCTTGTGATATCTCATCTATTAGATCCTTATTAGTGATATCTTCAATAAGAACTTCATCAGTCTAAATTGTCAAATCAAAAGGATTGGTCTTACCTTGATCATCTTTCACAATTTCATCAATTTGATTTTCCTTTTCTTGTTCTAATTGAGATTCAGTTACATTGATGTTAAAAATTTCTCTCCATTTTTCATCGGTTTCTAACTATACTGACTCCAATTATCCTATCATAATCCTTAAAGATCTTCCTTTTAAAAGGAATTATTTGGAATATTTCTTTAATTTCTCTTCAATTTTAGCTACAGATAATTCTGGTACATTTAGTACTAGAGATATTTCTCTCATTTGTTTCTCAGCATTCATTACATATTTCCATCTTGCATCTATCTTGTCGTATAACTCAATAGGTAAAAATTTGACAACTTCAAGTGGTGTGTATCTGAATTTGTGTAAGGTGTAAAAAATTGCATATTCAATTTTTACCTTTTTCTCTTCACTTTGTGTATTGTACTTTTCATATTTCATTCCTCTGAATGTTCCATAAATCTTGTGTGTCAACATACTTCTCTACTAGTTGAGGTGGAATCCTATACCTTTTATGCATTCTGGTTTGAAAATTTGAGAAATAATCATTCATTACCATATCAAAGTTATCTCCTAATCTCACAATGTATTCATTTATTTGATATATAACAAGCTTATATGTACTCCATGTTACATTTCCAATAGATGGAAAGAAGTTCTGAAAATAGAAAAATATGCTTACCAGCAATGATCCAAACTTTAGTGTGTTGTTCTTGTCTTTCTGTATGGTATTCATGTTATCATTAATATGCTTCAAAAAAACCTCACATAAGTCAATTTTCATTCCTTTCTTTACAATCTTATATGCGAGATCTACTAGACCATATGGTACATTATCATCTTGGGAAGACTAAAAGACTCAGTTTGATATAATATTACATGCAAATCTTAATTCGGGATCTTTTGCAATTGATATCTATTAGTTCCTTTTATTTTTTATCCTTCTATACCACCAGCTCAGGCATATCCCTCTATAAACCCATGCATTGATTCAACAAGGAGAATAAATAACGTTCAACAAGGTCCTAAAATATTTTGCAGTTTGAGCTCCACAAACTCAGCTGGGCACTACCTATCTTCTTCCCCTGATATTTAATAACTTCACAAGAAGGCAAGAATGGTGGATGTAGTATAAAACATGTAAAGGGTAACAAATTTTATAAAATTTGATGAGAACCAAAAATCTAACATATCAGACCAGTGCCCTATCTAGTGGGTATGGAGTCACTCTAAATGAAAAGACTCTTAGAAATATACATCAATGTAAAACCTACAATTGATCACTGAACTTGACTATGCCTTACATACTCAATTCACACTTCATGGAAGCAAATGTAATTATCCAATTAAATTCAGTTCTTTACTCATTGAAATTACTTTAAGGATTTTTAATTCTCTCTAAAAGAAACCCTAAATCAATTAGACGCTCTGCCTTATAGAGTGATGGATTAAGATGTCCTTAACACCTAACACAAATGAATAGAATAAATTGAAATAAATATATATCAATTCAATCACAATTCACAAATTGTAGGAGGTTACAAACATATCTTATTACTAAACATCTAATACATAAAGAATGAGAGCCAAAAGGACCAATGATAGTCTTAATTCAACATAAGAGCTTACAAGCCTTCTTGTGGCATGAAATTTCCATCCTTAAAAAATAAATCAAAAAACCTAGATATACCAAAATGATCCCATGATTTTGGACCACCTTAGGGAAAAAGGAAACCCTAAAACACAACCACCACAATTTAGGATACAAGCCAACATTAATGTAGAAGTATACAAGGAAGCGACAAAGGTCAGAATATTGCAGAATCAGATCAAAAATATAAGTCACCACCTAAAAACATTTATGAAGCCCAAAATATCAACCCATCTATCACTTAGGCACCCTATGACCTCATTAAATAGATCCAAAAGATCAGATTGAACCACTTAATGCATCTACAACCCATAAGACAATGCCATAGTTTTAAAACCCTGAGAAATAATTTAAAATTTAAAATATCTGAGTGTAACAGCTACAGGTGGCACAAAATCCCCAATCAATGGCCTAGATTTAAACCTTTATCAATTTTAAAACACAACCGTCGATCCATTTTAAGTTACCAGTGAGCTCAGGATCTGATCTTCTATGTGGCAGGCAGGCAAAATGCCTTATATACATTATGTTTCAGCCATCTCCATGATGAGGGAAAATTCCCACCGTTGGATCCTAAGAAACATATTTGTCCTTTAACAACTTTACTTTGAGTGCTGACCAGATTTGACCTCTCCACATGGCAAGTTGTTATAATGCCTTGAGGATAACAAACCTGTAGCTTTTAGATCTAGTCAATATATCGACCACATGATGAAAACAAGTTGATCTTCCTTTAAACTCATCGCTCTCCGGTCAGGTCCAACAAGCCGCCACTTTTCAGTTTGTCTCTTTTTCCTTGAAGACTATTTTTCAAGTAATTTGAGAGTAAGGCAAAATGCCCGGCATTGGATTAGATCAAACCTGATCATCCTTTACCTTCTTCAACACATAGAATGATGATTTTATTGGGATAGGTGGAAAACAAGCGTGATGGCTTAATATTTAATCTTTGGGCATCTTCTCCTCAAGGCACAATGCCATTCATCTGATCTTTACATACTTATCTGACCATTATCTTCTTTGAAAAACTAGGACCTAATGATGCCAACATATACATGTGTCAAACAAGTGCATTTCCTTGAGCATATACATAGATCATCTTCCCCCTCAAGGAAAAATGTGAGTCGCAGGATCAAAAGAACTTATCTGCACATTAACTCCACTTAAGATCAGTTCTGGCCTGCCACTTTCCACGTGTCCATCAAGCATGATGGATTAAATGTTAAACTGGGCACATCTTTTATTTTAAGCCATCACGCTAACTATAGGATATTCATATACATAATCACTCATTAATTAACCATTGACATGCCTAAGCTCTGACACTATACAGGTGTCAAACAGGCACAATGACTTGATGAGTATCCTACAAACAAATATTCCTTGAGGAAAAGCACTAACCATTGGATGAAAATCAACTAGCACAATAGATGAAAAAAGATGTCGGGGCTTAGGAATTAGGGAAATAAAATAAAATAAATTCATCACCCCACTAAGACTTTAGAAAATATTAAAAAGGATGGCCCTGCTCGACAATGACATAAAGGACACATGGAATTTAAGTATTTTAAGTGACTCAATAAAGTAACTTCATTTTATAACATGAGCTAGAGACCTAGGGTTTATACCAGCAAGGGATAGAGAATTTGAAAATAAGGCCTAAGGACATAGTAGTATTTAGCAATATTTTCACCATTTAGACTAGGAAATCATCAATATTTTAAGAGTACCAACATAAGCTTTGAGTGAGAAAGGTTGAACATAAGTTCAACACTAGAAAATCAACACTCTGGGATAGACACCAACACCTCACAACAAAAACCCTAAAACTTGGAAAAAGAGGAATATATACAAATATTCACATTATTGTGCATGATCAGAGATTTTATAAGAAAGATGGCTTCAGATTCTACCCATGCACAGATGGGTCCTACATTTCACCAATAGGAATTTGCAAGAAATATGATTCCTTTCCATGTAGGTCATGTACAAAAAATGGTCCTATCCATAAGGACTCAAATTTTTGATGCTTTACTTTATCTTCTAACCTTGCATTCCACTAGAGCACCATGTCATTAACATGGAATTTTATTTCTGGTGCTTTCTTATCAAATAAATATTTGGACTGTTGCTGGATCTTTTGATTTTGTATTTGTGCTTGATTTCTAATCTCATCCAACTACACCAACTGCAACATCCTATTCTGCATTAGATCTATCATTTTGATGTCCTCATCTTGGATAAATTTGTAAATAGCCATTAAGTTATTCAATGGTAATTTAGCTTGTGTTCCATAAATTAATTCAAAAGGGAAAACACCTATATCTTTTTTCACTGTTATCTTGTCAGCCCACAAGGCTAACTTAAGCTTTGAATTCCAAGATCTTTTATTATTTTCCAATGTTCTTTTGATAATTTTTAGAATTCTCTTCTTACTGGATTCTTCCTATCCATTTTCCTTTGGATGATATGGTGAAGAATATGAAATAAAAATACCATATTGATCACAAAATTCTTGAAATTCCTCATACCTAAAGCACATGGCATTATCCATAACTATTTTTCTTGGTACACCAAATATGGTCAAGATGTTATCTATCAGAAAATCAATGATGACCTTATTGGTTTCCCTCTTGGTTGGTATTTCCTCAACCCATTTTGTAAAATAGTCAGTGGCAACAAGGATCCAACTTTGACCCTCACTAGACTTCTCTGAAAATTCACCAATAAAATCAATGCCCCATTGGGAAAAAGGGACTTCAACTAAAATTGGATTCAAAGGAAAAGCCTATGAATACACTAGCTTCTTTGAAAATCTTTGACAAGCCTCACACTTCTACACAAATTGATGATTATCCTTGAACAAACAAGGCCAATAATAACCAGCTCTAAGTATCTTATGTGCAGTTGTCTTTGTTGAATAGTAGCCTCCACAAACACCACTATGTGTTTCTTTTAATACCTTCTCAAACTAAGATTTATCTACACAAAACAAGAGAACTCCATATCTATTTTTCCAATATAAATCTCCTTTAATAAACACATATTTCTAAGCTTTTAGTTTGAGACCCCTTCTTTGATTTTCTGTCATGTCCTTAGGAAACTTAGTATTCTTTAAAAAATATACAATATTAGTATACCATGGCTACATCTCAATGCTAGCTGGAATTTCATTTGTTTGCACATTGTTCACTTGGGTAAGCTCTTGTATCTGTCATGAGATTTTCCAACCCAAAGCCTCTAACCAAATTGGTAATTTGGATCTCTAGATCAAACTCTTGTATTCTGTTGGTCCACCTGCACTTCTTGCCAATAACCTCATTTTGTGATAAGATATCTTTAACAACATCATGAGGTACATATACAACCACCTTAGCACATACTAAATAAGGCCTAAAATCCTTGACTGCCTTAACTAAGGCATAGGCATGCTTTTCCATGATTTCATAGTTCAATTCAGCTTCCTGCAAGGACTTGCTAAAAAATGCAATTGGATGTTCAAATCACTCTTTGTCCTTCTATAGTAGCACTGCAACAATGGTATGGAATGAAGAAAATGGGAAAAGAGAAAATGACACTTCATAATTAGGAGATTTAAAATTGGTACTTCCTAAATAGCCAACCTGATCATTTCAAAAGCATGCAGATCATCTTGATTCGAATCATACTTAACACCTTTCTTTAACAACTTGGCAATAGGTTTTACAATTTCTGCAAAATTTATAATGAACCTTCTTACAAAATTTATCTCTCCTAATAAATATTGTACCCCTTTGATGTTCTTGGGAGAATTCAGCATATTAATGGACTCAACCCTCTCTAGATCTATTCTCGCTCCCTCTTTGGACACTATATGCCCTAATAACTTTCCCTTTGAAACAAAAAAATGGAACCTCTTTGAATTAAGAGATACTCCAAACTTCACAGCCTTATCAAAAATATTCTCTAGATACCTTCAATGATCCTCATCCCTCTTTGAATACATAGCGAGATCATCCTGATAGACAACCATAATTATTTTTATGAATTCCCTAAAAGCAACATCCATTGATCTCTGAAAAGTGGCCCCTGCATTGACGAGACCAAAGGGAATTCTTACATAAACATAAGTTCCCCAAGGGGTAGTAAAGGTTGTTTTGAATTGTTTTGACTCATTGACCAAAACCTAATTGTAACCAGAGAATCTATCCATCATGGCTAAAAGGTCACACCATGTAACTGTTTGCAACATTGCTTCCATATTAGGCAAGGAATACTTATCTTTGAGCGATGCTACATTAAGGTTTTTGAAATCAACACAAATCTTGATATCTCCATTCTTTTTTCTCATTGGCACAAGATTTGACACCCATGATGAATGTTTGATTGGCTTTATAATTTGAGCTTCCCCGATTTTCATCAATTCCTCTTTCATTTTTGATGCAAGTAATGGATTGATGGGTCTTTGATTTTGTCTAAAAGGTTTCAAATTAGGCTTTAGAGGAATCTCATGTTGAAACAAGTCCTCCCTATAGGCCTTATGATCTTCATATGACCAAGAAAAAACATGCTTGTATTTTTTTAATAAGCTAATCAAATTTTCTCTAATGTGAGGGGCTAAGTTCTTTCATATGTATACCATTTTAGGGACTTCATATAACCCTAAATTTACCTCTTCAACATTTTCCATCTTTACATCAGATCTTTCAAACAAGTGACTATCTTTATCACTGAAGATGCCCTCAAGTTGAACCAAACCCTTAGGTATGACACTTATTGGAAACTAAACAACTTCAATCCAAAAAATAGTTTGTTTGTCATCTATGGCTTCAACTAAAGTATTAAAATCAATTCTCTAACCCTCATAATCATCCATACATTGAATGAATGTGAGGATATCGCTGTCATCCTCAAAGACTTGCCAATTATATACATTATCTAGAATTATAGGCCTAATCTTGGTTTCAATAGTAGAGATCCCAACCAAAGTTATATCATTATTATTTATGGCTACATTTTCTAAGAAATCAGCCATAATTTTCTTGGATCTTTCTATCCACTCTATTTGGAAAGCATCAAAAAATCAATTTTATCCCATACTAAATTCTTGTATAATTTTAATCTATCATTTTTAGCAGCATATAGGGATCAAATTTGGGAGACAACCAACTCAATGTCCCCAAATACTCTTAAAAAATTTATGCCATGCTTTATGGCAACCTCTAAGCCTAATAAAAATGCTTCATATTCTATAGTATTATTTGTGCATTGAAAAGCTCAGAGGAAAGAATATTTGAATGTAGTACCTGATGGAGATATAAAAACAATACCAGCCCCAAATCCTTCCTTCGAGAATGCACCATCAAAGTACATATTCCATATCTCATCTTGATGTGATTTTCACTCATTCACAATTGGGTCTTGATTTTCAACTTTGGACCTCTCTTTCTCAAACCTAAAAGTTTCCATGTCAACATCCACAAAACAAATGAGCACCTTGCGATCCCTCCTTTAAATTATCACTGGAGAATGCGGCTCCCTATAAAATTTTAAATCACTCCCATTGATAGGGATAGTACCATATGAAAAATATAATTGCAAATGTCCTCCAACAACAACTGCCCACTATCTAGACAATAACATACCATAATGTGGTGGTGTACCAACCACAACAACATCCATCTTAAAGGTAGCCTCAGGAAAAATAGAAATATTCACTTCAATACATTTTAAGGTTCCTATCATAGGTACCTCTCTATTATCCATAATGAAACATCTTCCAAAATATGTATCAACTTTTAAGTCCAATTCCTTCATAACACCATAAGGCATTACATTTGTTGCTGCACAATAATCTATCATACAAATTCTTATTAATTGGTCATTCACCAGCAACGTTACATAAAAATGGTCAATATGAGAGGGATCTTGAGTAATAATGTTCCTACATAAATTCTAGGAGCCTCCTTATCCTCATCATCTCCGTTTTTCTTGACAGTCTTTGTAGTAGGAACAATATTATAAGTTATACCCTTGAGTAAAGAGAAAACAACTTCCCTATATTCTTTTATTTTCAACATCTCAACAAAAGGTATGAACACCTTCATTTGAGATAGTGTATGTCTCATGTAAAAATTAGGAAAACCTAATACATCCCCACTGGAAGCCTTACCCTTGATCTCCTTGGATTTCTCTATTCCTTGATCAACAATGGGGTTATCCTTTCTTTTCTCTTGAATATTATCCTTGTTTTGAATTGGGATTTTAGTAGAACCTCCCTTTATAAACAATGAACTAGGCTTTACCTAATCCTTATCTACTCTCCTATTTCTTAAATTGTAAGCACTTCTAGCTTGACAAATTGTAGCAATAGTGAGATACCTCACCTCTTCATCACTAGGTCTTCTTAATAGAACATGTTCATCTTTTTCATTAGCAACATTTATAGTATGATGCATAACATCGTACGGTTCATGACCTTCATCCTCAACATGTGTCATGAACATATTGACTTTAGGTGTCTCCCCCTCTTGATCATTTTGTTCATCCTCATCCTCAGTAGACCCACCAAAGCTTGGGAAACCATCCACTCAAAAGGAGAATGTGGCATACTTCAGGGTACACACCAAGAAACTTTCCCTACATTATGTACATTATTTCTCTTCAAAGGATTAGGAGAACCTTTATTATTTATACTACTTGGTCCCTCTGACAGAGGTTTACCATCCTTCCAATTTTTTTTATAGGGCATATCTTGCAATCTATAAGGCTTATTAGACCTCTAATTTTTTTGTCTATTATTCTGAAAGCCTCTCTCATTTTTGTCTACCTTAGTAAAGTCCTTCATTACAGTGACCACTTTCTCAACTTTATCAGTTTTACCTTCTTCCTTGTGAAATCTATTAGATTGACCCTTAGGGTCTTTCCATAACCTACCATCATCTCTCTTCCTAATTTTACCTGTTGCCCTTCTATTACTTTCTATATTAACTTCCATCTTATAAGAATCCCTTAAAGTATTACAATTTTTATCTCTTACAAGATAGGCAATCTTACCATCCAATGTATTGCAATATGTAGTAAGACAAACATTTTCAACTAACCTCAACACCTGGAATAGTCTATGCATGGCCTTCTAGATTCTTCTATTGAATTCAGTTATAGTTTCATTTTGAAACTTCTTGATATTGTTGAGCTCATTCAACACATAACCTAAATTTACCTGATCACCATATTGTTCTTTAAAAGATTGGTTAAAATTCATCCCATGAACAAATACTTCCATTAGCAAGACCACGGTACCAATCTCTAGCATCTTCAATTAAGGATTGTACAAATAACTTCATAAAAATATCCTCATGTTCTATTTCATAATTATTCATCTTGTTAGAGAAAGTGTTTAGGTTCTCTTCACCAGTTATTACATTATTTCCACTAAATTTAGGGATTCCATCCCCTATTTCATTTGTAAATACATTTGGTTGGCCTGGAATACCATCAAAATATAATTTTCTATATGTCTCCAAATGCATGGGTCTTCTTTGAAAACCACCTCCCAGATTCTGGCCACTTGTACCAAGACCCTGGCCTTCATTTGCAGTACCCTGAAATGAACTAGATCCCATGGAATAAGTATTAAAAAAAATTTTTTGCACCTTAGGAACTAATCCACTACTACCCTAATTATTATCAGTAGTATTATTTGCTTTTAGATTTGTATTAGAATGAATGAAAGAAATATTTTGCTTCATCTATGGAGTAGCAACATCTAATTCATCCTTTTTCAACTATTTGGCAATATCATATTTTACTTTTATGGCTCTTTTTAGCTCTATGTCAAGTAAAGACACACCCCAAGATGTCTTCACTATACCTTTGGACTCGTTAATTTGTATACCAGTAACCTTCTGTTTACCTTTGTCTAATGTAAGCTTACTTGTACCAACTGGAGGAGGCTCTTGTAAAGAAGCATGAGGCCTTTAGGCCTTTCATTTTCCTAATCAACAATTTGTCTGATCATAGGTTCCTGCTCCAAAAGAATTTTATTTAAATATTTTTCCTTCTCCATACACTCCTTCTTGGTATCCATATCACCAAAAAGCTCCTTATTTAAACCCTTATAATTCTGATCAAAACCTTGATTCATCAACTTGAGTTAGCCAACCTTATTTGTAGGTCCTCATTCTCAACCACAGCTTCTTCCTCCTCATTTTCCACTCTTTTCCTTAATATCATTTTTTCTTGTATTTGTCTTCTCAAGGCATCATTATTTCAAAAAATTATATCAGGATTACGCAAAGAAATATCAAAAGTTGGAGAATCCTCAAGATTTATAAGATCTATTTCTCTTTGATTTATTTCTTGTTCATAAGGATCATCCTATAGAAAAGGGTTATTCCTTGTGTTTTGGGAATAAGTATTCAAATTTGAAATATTTCTAGGTCTGAACTCTCTATTGTTTTTCCTTTCATCATCCTTTCTATACAGAACTTGAGTTACAACCTTTTGTTGAGATATGTCCTCTTGAAAAGGAGTATCAAAAATGTTGCCAAAAAATCCCAAACCATCTGATTTAGTACTTGTAGGAGAAGGATCACTTCCCTTTGGGACAACACCCAAAGGAAGAACTACACTTCAAGGCTTAGGCTTCAAAGAACTTCCACTAGTGGACTCCTCTTTTAGACCAACTTCTTTTAGCAGGTTTTGGGAGCCCACCCTATAACTCAATTTTTTGATGTTCTTTCATATATGATCTAGTTTTTCTCATGCTTTTTATATCTTAAATGTTAAAATATAAATGTAATCTCAAACTAAAACACTAGCCAACCAAATTTGGAGTCGCCACCCAAAGAAACTTGGGATTTTAAAATATGAGACTTCACCTTTAAACTTTGCAAATAATTAAGAAAAAATATGAAATAAACTTATCTCTTTGTCCCCAGCAGATGGTTCAATCTCCACTTTGATTTGATAAGCCCTTCAAGAATCCTTTCCCCAGTAGATTTTCCATTTCTGTTAGTTCCTTTTCTTTTTGATCCTTGTATACCTTTGGCTCAGGCATATCCCTCTATAAACCCATGCACTGATTCAACAAGGAGAAGAAATAACTTTCAACAAGTTCCTAAAACCTTTTGCACTTTGAGCTCCATAGACATAGGTGGGCACTACCTATCTTCTGCCCCTGATATTCAATAACTTCACTAGTAGTCAAGAATGGTGGATGTAGGATAAAACATGTAAATGGTAACAAATTTAATAAAATTTGATGAGAACCAAAAATTTAACATATCAGACCAGTGCCCTATCCAGTGGGTATGGAGTCACTCCAAATGAAAAGACTCTTGGAAACAACATACATCAATGTAAAACCTACAATTGATCACTGAAATTGACTATGCGTTACTTACTCAATTCACACTTCATGGAAGCAAATACAATTATCCAATCCACTTTAGTTCTTTACTCACTAAAATTGATTTAAGGATGTTTAATTGTCTCTAAAAGAAACCCTATTTCAATTAGATTCTCTTCCTTACAGAGTGATGGATTAAAATGTCTTTAACACCTAACCCAAATGAATACAATAAACTGAAACAAAGACAATAAAATTCAATTAGAATTCACAAATTGTAGGAGGTTACAAACATATCTTATTACTAAAACATCTAATACATAAAGAATCAAAGCCAAAAGGACCACTGATAGTTTTAACTCAACATGAAGAGCTTACAAGCCTTCTTGTGGCATAAAATTTCCATCCTTACAAAAGAACTCAAAAACCCTAGATATACTTAAATGATCCCACAAGCTCAAACTGTCGTAGGGAAAAAGGAAACCCTAAAACACAACCACCAGAACTCAGGATACAAGACAACATTAATGGAGAAGTAGAGAGGGAAGAAAAAATGGTTAGAATATCACAAAATCAGATCAAAACCCTATGTTTCCAAAAAAAACATTTATGAAGCCCAAAATATCAACCAATCTATCACTTAGGCACCCTACGACCTCATTAAATAAATCCAAAAGATCAAATCAAACCACTTAATGCATCTGCAACCTAGAAGACAATGCCATAGTTTAAAAACCTTGAGAAACAATTTCAAATTTCAAATATCTTAATGTAATGGATACAGGTGGTGCAAAATCCCCAATTGATGGCATATATTTAAACATTTATCAATTTTAAAACACAACCGTTGATCCAATTTAAGTTACCCTTGAGCTCAGGATCTGATCTTCTACATAGAAGGAAGGCACAATGAATTATACATTATCTACTGACCATCTCCACCAGGAGGAAAAATCCCCACCGTTGGATCTTCAGAAACATATCTGTCCTTTAACAGCTTGACTTGGGGTGCTGACCAGATCTAACCTCTCCACATGGTAAGTTATCGTAATGTCTTGAGGATAAAAAACCTACAGCTTTTAGATCTAGGAAATACACTGACCACACAATGAAAAACAAGTTGATCTACCTTTAAAATTACCCCATCTCCGGCCAAGTCTGACAAGCCACCACTTTTCAATCTGTTACTTTTTCTTTGAAGACTATTTATCAAGCACTTTGAGGGTAAGGAAAAATGCCCAGCATTAGATTATATCAAACATCATCATCCTTTACCTTCTTCAACACATGGACCCACGAGTCGACCAAGACAGGTGGAAAATAGGTGTGATGACTTAATCTTTAATCTTCGGGAATGTACCCCTCAAGGCACAACGCCTTTCATCCAATCTTTATAGACTTATATGACCTTTATCTTCTTTGAAAACCTAGGACCCAATAATGCTAGCATATACACGTAGCAAAGAGGCACATTCCCTTGAGCATAAACATAGATCATCTTCCCCCTCAAGGACAAATGCGAGCCACAGGATCAAAAGAATTTATCTGCATGTTAACTCCACTTAAAGCTTAGAACTAGCCCACCACTTTCCACATGTCCATCAGGTGCGATGTCTTAAATGTTAAAATCAATAGATCTTTTATTTTAAGCCATCGCGCCAACTTTAGGATACTTTGATACATAATCACTCATTAATTCACTGCTAACGGGCCCAAGCTCTGGCAACGTACAAGTGTCAAATAGGTGCAATGACTTGATGAGTATCATGCAAAACAATATTCCTTAAGGAAAAGCGCCATCCTTCAGATGAAAATAAACTAGCATGAAAGATGAAAAAAAAATGTCGGGGCTTAGGACTTAGGAAAATAAGATAAAATAAATTCATCACCCCTCTAAGACTTTAGGAAATATTAAAAAGGAAGGCCCCGCCTGACGATGACATAAAGGACACATGGAACTTAAGTGCTTTAAGTGACTCAATAAATTAACTTCATTTTATAACATGAGCCAGAGACCTAGGGTTTATACCACCAAGGGCTAGACAATTTGAAAATAAGGCCTAAGAACATAACAATATTTAGCAGGATTTTGACCATTTAGACTAGGAAATCATTAATATTTTAATAGTGCCAACAATATCCTTAAACCCCTTCCATGCCATTATGCCTTAGTTATCTCACTCATATTATTCTTGTTAATTTTCTTGATGGCCTTCGGTCTATCATCGATTGGGTAACCAATCATAATGTGTAGAACGTCCTTAGTGATTTTGACTGGTTGATCAAGCGATATAAATTAATCATGAAATTAGCTAAGAACCATCCTGATCCAATTGGTTTTGAAGACCCTCAGAAGATGCATGAGTCAAACCCTTGGCCTCAAGATGAATGTGGACATCCTTCAACTTTCTATTTGCACACAACTTCTGAAATGAAGTATCAATCTTAGCTTCGTAGATTGCCTAAATCTTATTGTTAATATAGGCTCAAATATCTTCAATTAGGATAACCCTTTCCATTATAGATGAGAGAGATCCCATCATATAAGGTTTGGTGGCCTTAGTGGGGTGAATCTTATACTTCAAGTTGATAGGATCAACTGTCTCAATAATAATTGGGTTTCTAGCCTTAGGTGCCATTACTTCTAGATTACACAATGCTTGAAAGAAATAGGGTTTTGATTACTATGACTTGACTTGTCTTTAAAAAAATTGGTCAATAGTAGAAATCACTTCAAATATGCTCAAATGATCTTAGAATGAATTATAAATAGCTTAGTGCTCACTCAAATTTGCTAGAAGGCTCAACTCTGCAACTTGCTCAATGTGCTCTTCAGAAACGGTAAGTAAAAATGATATGCAATGTGGTCTATTTATACATTTTTCTCAATTTGGGTTTCCAATGGTTATATATGTAGCAATTAATTATCTTACTAAATTAATTTTATCGATTACCATTTTTCATTTCCTTTCATCAAATGATATAACATTATAATTCCTTTATCGATAAAACATGAAACTAAAATTCACAAAATATATCCAAATGCATCTAAATATGCTCATATGGATCTCTTCTTATATACTAGGAACTGATTTGATATTTGGAATTTTAATTTTCAGTTCCTATACATACCTCTCACCAATTAGGAGGAGTTAGGTACACCCGACCCAGAGGCTTTGGTACAATAAACTATTCCAAAAGATGTCCCATCATCTTGTGACTTCCTTATCCAAGTTTTGTTCATTTGATTTCTCACTTCTTCAACATTTACTTCTGTTATGCCAAATGTCTCTTCCTTTTTTGGAGCTTTACCTTGATACCTGTAGTCTCTAGCTAGCTATCCTACCTTGTGATAGTGAAAACATGCCATACCAAGATTTCTCCATGCTCATTAGTTGTTCCTTCCATGCAAAATCATGCAGTTTTTTCCAATATGTCTATATCTTCCACATGTTGGACATGAGATTCTTGTGTTGTAGTCCCATGTTATTAATGTTTCTTGTCAATTTCTTAGTGGACTCTATCAGTTAGGAACCCATTTATCATTTCTCATTTTTAATATACAATCTTCAGATTCATGACCATACTAATTGAAATTATTGCAGTAACTATCAAACTTAGGTTTCCTTGTGTTGTTAACAATCCGTAATCTATCAGTTGTCTGATTCTATTTGACGTATAGCACCTTTTAATAATTTAGTTTTTCAGGACATGGAGTGGGAGTAGGAGGGAGGAGGAGGAGAGGAAAGGGTGGGAGAAATAATTTTGAATTTTTAAACTGGAGGAAAGTTAGGAGATGATGGATATGCTACGGGATCTATGATAGAAGGTGTTGATTCTACTATTAGATCCTCATCAGAAGCTATGGAAAAAGCTGGAGGATCTACATTGGTATTGTCTAGCAAGAATAATGGGTCAGGAATGGGGCTAGAGGTGAAAAAAATCAAAAGATTCGAATGTTGGGGGAGAAACATCTAAAGGTAAGTCACATGGTTTCTCCACTAATCAAGGGAAAGGGAAATGGGCGGGTCTCTTTTGTATAAAACCCTCAGGAAATTCTTTATTCCCGCAAGTTAATATTTTAAAAAACCCACTAAAAGGAGAGTTTGGTATTGATATACCTCATCTGTTAGTGGACCACATAGTTTCAATCATGGCTTCTACTTTGGTTGGAAAATTGTTAGGCCCAAGACCGAATATAGATTTAGTTAGATCCTTTGTGGACAAGAAATGGAGGCTGAAAGGTCAAGTTGATGTAGCAGCTATTCCTAAAGGTTTTTTCTCCTTTGAATTTTCAAATGGGGAAGACCTTTCTAAATTTTTGTGTGGGGGTCCCTGGATGATGGGAAAATCCTCCTTATCTTTGCAAAAATGGATGACCAGCCTAGACTATAACGATAGCTATTTATAGCAGCACCGATTTGGGTTCATCTACCTGGGATACCTCTAGAATATTGGCATGAGGAAATTTTGATCACTATAGCAGGTGCCTATGGGGAGCTTCTATATATTGATCTAATGAAAGAATCTATAACAAGACAAGTGTATGCAAGGATTTGTGTTAACATTCAGTAGAATGTAGATCTTCCTCAGGTGATAACCCTGAAATCAAAACTGGGTTCATGGATCCAAGAGGTGGAATATGAATCTATGCCTTTCGCATGCTTCATATGTAATAAATCAAGTAACTGGGCTAAACATTGCCCCAGAAGCCTAAAAAGGAAAAGAACAAGGACCAGGATCAAAATAAAGGATAGAGAATGGAATGGAAAAGAAAAATAGAGGAAACTAATATCCTTCCAAAAAATTTGGATGGAAATAGGGATCAGATGGATAAAATCATGTATGAAAAACTAAATGAGAATAATCAAAAGGAGAAAAAAGGGGAAGCACAAAAAACACAAGAACAAGAACCAGTAAAGCAAGTTCTGGAAGAAAGGACAAATGATTCAACAAGTTAGAACACATATGAAGAAGAAAAAGGGGAACCTTTCACAGGAGAAACAAAATAGAATGAATCAAGGATAGATGAAAATCTTACTCCTTCAAAAGGAGAAGAAAAATAAAGAGACTCTGAAGAAGATGAGCTTTTGCTAGTAACAAAAAATAAAAGAACACAAAGGTCAGAGGAAAAACTGGAAAATGAGAATGATACAACTAGGGGAAGCAAAAAGGACTCCCTAGTTGATCCAAATTAGAATGATAAATAGAAAAAGAAGAAAGATATAGATCTAGAGGACAAGGAAAACTCTTGGTCAACTATGAGAGACTCAAAGAAGTGATCAGGAAAGAAAGGCTCAAAATCCCCTGAAGGAAACTACTCTTCTTATGAGATGAACTCTAACTCAGGAAATAAAATAGAGAGCTCCTCAATGGGGAATCCCAATTTGAAGTCAATAAAAAATAATGGAGGTCAAAAACTAGGAGTCTTGACAAGAGGTCAACATAAAGTAGATATAGGAACTCAAAAACCAGAAAAATGAATAAAATCAGAGAAAACTCAAGGGAAGAGGAAGCTAAATAGAATATTTTTGAGGCAAAACAACTCAACATCCATTAGGTTTTCTCTCCAATCCTTAACTGAATATTATTTCCTGGAACATTCGAGGACTCAATGGTCCTCATAAGAAAGATGTAGTTAGGAATTCAGTTAGAGATTCTAAATAGGAAATCCTTTTGATTCAAGAAACTAAGGTGATCAAAGAAAAAACTAAGAATTTGAAATTGTTAAAAAATGAGAATTGTTTTGGTAGTAGTTCTGAAGGGGCTTCTAGGGGATTGGTTATCTTCTAGAATCAATCTTGCTTTGACTGTGAGATCTTAAAAGAAGAGAAAAAAAAAATTAGCAGCCAAAGTCTAGAGTTTAAAGGATAATTTCTCTTAGACCCTTATAAATTTTTATTCCCCCAGTACTAAATCTGGAAGACTTAAGCTTTGGAAGAAGCTGCATGATATGATGGAAACCAGTTCAGAGAACAACTTTTTAATAATGGGAGATTTTAATACTCCCTTAAAGCAGGAAGATAAAATGGGAGGAAATTTATCGCAAGTGGAAAGTAGGCTAGATTTGATGGATTTCATTATTAATGAAGGGCTTCTAGATGTTGATCTAGAAGGGATTAATTAGACTTGGTCTAATTGTAGGGTGGGACTTGATCTTATTCAAGTTAAGCTTGATAGGGTGTTGATCAATCTAGACTGGTATACCAAACTCTCTTGTGCCCTTTCTTCTCTTACCAAAATTGGCTCAGACCATTTTCCTATCTCCTTTAACATTATCCCCTTAATAGGCAAAAGAAATGGTCCCTTTAGATTTGAGAAGATGTGGCTAGACCACCCTGATCTAGAAAATAAAATTAGGGAATGGTGGAATATTAAGGTGGAAGGAACTGCAATGTTCAAAGTGGTTAAGAAATTAGCTAATGTGAAATATAATGTTACACACTGGAACAATAATGTCTATGGGAAATCTTCAAATCCAAAAATAAAACCCAAACAGACCTGAAAGAAATCCAGCAAGAAATTCAAAGAAATGGTCTAACTAAAAAATTGAAAACTTGAGATAATTTTGTCCTTGTGGATCTTCACAATATCATTGCTTAAGAGGAGACTTTCTAGAGGTAGAGATCCAGATCTCTATGGTTGAAAGAAGGAGATAAGAATACTAGATTTTTTCATCTTACTACTCTTAAACACAAGGCAATAAATAGAATCCATTCCTTGTCTGCTACTAAAGGTAAAATTACTAAAGAAGAGGAAATAAGGGAAGAAATGATGGGGTACTTTGTGAGATCAAAATATTAACTTAGAGATCAAAATATTAACTTAGAAGACCAAAGGAAATTACTTTCTTTGATTCCTTGTAAATTGGATCATCCTTCCAATGTCCTCTTAAAAGCTATTCCCTCGGATATTGAAATTAAGAAGGCTATTTTTTCTTTTGAAGGAGAGAAATCTCTAGGTCCTGATGGGGTTCAAATTTTTTTCTTCCTGCAGTTCTGGAGAATCACTGGTAAAAAATTTTGTTCAATGATTAAAGATTTCTTTGGAACCAAATCTATTCTAAAGGAACTAAATTCAACTTTTATAGCTCTCATTCCTAAAAAAATTGGAGCTAGTACTATTGATGGCTTTAGACCAATAAGTCTTTGTAACTCTTTATACAAAATCATTTTGAAGGTCATTACTGCTAGACTGTTGAGATTACTTCCTAATCTGATTTCTCCTCAACAGAATGCTTTTGGTTTAAGAAGAAAGAACATGGATTCTATTATTTTGGTGCATGAGAATATTCATTCTCTACATACCTCTAAAAAATAAGGATTCCTAATCAAATTGGATTTTTCAAAAGCCTATGATAGAGTGAATTGGTCTTTTCTTTCTAATATCCTTAGGTCTTTTGGCTTTGATAAAGATGAGATAAGAATTATAATGTAATTCGTTTCTACTGTGACTTCTTCTGTGCCTGTTAATGGGGGATCCTCCAATTTCTTTCATCCCACTATAGGTCTGAGACAAGGTGATCCAATTTCCCCCATTCTCTTTTCTATAATGGCGGAAAGCCTTGGGATATATATCAATAGTATGGTGATAATAGGTCAGATCTCTGGTCTCCAACCTTCCTCTTCTCTATAGAAATGCTCACATGAACAATTTTTTAATCACACCATCATGATGGGGGAAGCCTCTATTAAGGAAGAAAGTAATATGAAAAATTATTTGAATACCTATACTAATGCTTCTGGTCAATCTATAAACTGGGAGAAAAGTTTCCTTTTTA
The DNA here is from genome assembly GCA_018584345.1 of Thuja plicata. Taxonomy (NCBI): domain Eukaryota; kingdom Viridiplantae; phylum Streptophyta; class Pinopsida; order Cupressales; family Cupressaceae; genus Thuja; species Thuja plicata. Next base: position 589,911 of record MU226001.1, read on the forward strand.
TCAGCAACACTCCTGAAGAAAGACAAAGGAAGATCTTTGCCATTTTGGGTTGCAAGATTGGGAGTTTCCCCTCATCCTACGTGGGTCCCCCTTTATGTCATAAACCTAATGATTCTTTTTGGAATGGCATCCTTGATATATTTCACAACAAGCTGGTAGGATGGAAAGGAGCTACTCTTAGTCAACCTGGAAAAGTCTAGCTTCTGAAATCAACTCTTCAAAACCTTCCAATCTATGTGCTCAGTCTTTTCAAAATTCCTCATAAGTTTTTTGACTTGATTGAAAAAATCTAGAAAAGGTTCCTCTGGTCTGGAGTTGAAGAGAAGAAGAGGTTAAGCCTTGTGTCCTGGGAGATGGTGTGTAAACAAAAGAAGTTTGGAGGGCTTGGAATTAGAAGTATTAAAAACACTAATAAGGCACTGCTAGAAAAACAATGTTGGAGAATCTTTGAAGAGAAGAATCAATGGAAAGCTATTATCAAGAGAAAATACCATCTGAACTATTTAGAGGATATGTTAAGAAATACTTTGGATATCAAAGGTTCTTTCATTTGGAACAGCATTAGGAAAGGTAGGGACCTAATTAGAAAATGGATAAGATGGAAGCAAAGAAATGGCAGGAAGATTAATTTCTAGAATGATAATTGGCTAAAGGAAGAAGCTCTTAATGAGAAGTAGAAATGGATGCCAACGATTCTAGATTGTAAAGATATAATTGGGGAAAAGGTTTTTGATTATTGGATAAATGAGGAATGGGTTGACCTTATCTGTTTTGATGAGAACCTCAATTTGGTCAATAAACAACTTAATCTTTGGTTTTTAAGAGATAATGAACAAGACTCTTTGATTTGGGGTCCAGAGGAAAATGGAAAATTTTTTGTTTCTTCTACATCTTCCCTTCTCTTCTCCCAAGAAGATCACCCAATCAGTTCTTAGGTATGGAACAATAAGCTTATACCTAAAATTAACATGTTTTTTTGGCTACTCATTCAGAACAAAATTCTTACAGTGGACAATCTCTATAAAAGGGGTCTTAGTATGCCTAATAGATGTATCCTATGTTTCTCTGAAGCTGAAAATTGCAATAATCTCATGATTCATTATACTTATACTTGTAAAGTGTGGGAATTTGTCTTCAAACATTCCAACTTGGAATGGGTGAAACCTAATATCTTTCAGGAATTGTTAAAACAATGGCATTGCCCCTTTACTGGTAAAGAATCCAAAGATATTTGGAGTTTGTTTCTTCCTCACTTCACTTGGATAATTTGGAAGGAGAGAAATAATAGAGTCTTTAGAGAAAAAATTTCATCCCATGAGATTGTGGCCAATTATATTTACAGAAGTTTGCTGGAAAATTTTAAAGGTTCTCTCCCCAAAGACTCCTCCTTTAAGAACACTAATTTTAAAGGATATTCTTAACAAGAAAAAATAGGGGCATAAAGATAAGGATTTAAATTTGAGGGAAAACACAAGATGGACTACATCACTAACTAGTTGGGTAAAAGATAACTTTGATGGAGCAGCTAAAGGGAATTCGGGAAGAGCTGGAGTGGGAGGCATAATAAGAGGCTCGGTTAGAAATTGTCTGGGAGATGTTTCTGCCCTTCTGGGATTTCAAATAAATCATGTTGCTAAAGAAAAGGCAGATCTTCAAGTCATTATAATGGCTAAAGATATGGGTTATTCAAATTTTTCCTTGGAGGGATATTCACTAAACATAATAAACTGTATTAATCGAAAGAATGAGGCTTCCTAGACAATTGGCCACATAATTGATAAAATTAAATCCTTAATGCTTATTTTTAAGGAAATTCATATAACCCATGTGTTTAGGGAAGGAAATGAGCCAACGTATGGCTTTGCTAATGTGGGGACCCAAAGTTACGGCACTCAATCATGGAAAGGGGAAGCAGATCTCAATATGGACATATTAAGCCTTATCAGGTACGATAAGCTTAATCATATTGAAGGCTCAATTAAAACCAAAATTTATGATGAGTAGATCACTTAATATTAAGAGTGATGATAGATTTCAGTTGAGGGATGTGAGAATCATGAAGAACATTACCTCACATGGTTTATGGGTTTTATCTATCATTTTGAAACAAAAATCAAAAGAGTATTGCATTTCTATCCATTCACTTTCATAAAGTTCATAACTCTTTGGTTAAAATGGGTGGAGGTCTTAAGAGGGAGGAGTTGATGGACTGTACAAAGTGGAAACAAAAGATAAAATTCTAGAAAAGGTTGAAGAAGGTTGGTGTGACCTAGTATATGGAGAAATTGCATGGATGGGACAAAGAAATAACCAAAACATTTGCAGACGGCTAGAAGAATGGAAAGATGAATATGTGGGGTAAGTCTTTTACTATTACTATGAACATTATTTCAGAGATTACTGGTCTATCCAGTGAAGGCATGAAGTTTTATAGGGACAATAAATGCATAGGGACTCAAGCTTTCAAAATCTTCCCAAAATTTGAAGAAGAAGCCCTTCTGAGCAAAGGGACAGGTAATTATGTAGACATTAATAAAATAAAGTGTCACTGGGATAAAATTTTGACTGTCATGATTGAGTATTTCACCTTGGATGGTCACTACTTCAAAATATACAACCTTCACTTTGTGCTTGCAAATCATTTTAGGCATAACAAAAATGTGTCATTTCCCTTCTATCTTTTGAGCTCGATGAACAAAAGTATCATAGAGCATAGAAAAAAAGAAACAACCTGGTCCTTCATGAAGGGCTTATTTTGTTAATTTCAGAATACACTAGAAATAAAATCCTAGAACCCATTCCTAAAAGGGTTAAAGGGAATGCAAATAAAATTAAGTTGGATAGAAAAAAGGAGAACCTGAAGAAAAGGGTTAGGAGTAAGAAAAAGGAGAATTTGGACAGGAAGGAGTCTAAAGATCAAACCCTCGATAGTCAGGGTAATGAAGAAGAGATTCAGGAAGAGGAGAAGGAGGAAATGCCCACGACTGAAGAAGATGATCAAGAGATAAATGAGGAGGCTCTCGTGAAAGAAAAAGATGAATAGGTGAATAAGTAGGACACCCAGATGAATGAGGAGGAAATTCCCTTGAATGAAGAAAAAGAGATTATGGTAAATGAAGCCGAAAACAAAGAAGAGGAATAAGAAGAAGAAGAGAAAGAGGGAGATGACAAGGAGGGAAAAAAAACAAGAAGTGAATGTTGGAAATGACAAGGATGAGAAGATAGAGAAGCTGAACTTGAAGGCTGGTAATAGAAAAAATAAAAGATAGAGAATGACCCCTGACCACAATACTATGGTCAGGTTTGAAATTGATGACAGAATTCCAAAGAGCAAGGAGGATCATGGGGCCACCATGGAGAATTGACTTAGTGAGGAAATGAAGTAGCACCTGACTGAAATGCAAGAAGCCACAGAGCCCTTCAAAACCAAGCTAGAAGAAATGGAGAAGGAATTGTTGATTAAGGTAAATAATAACAATAGAAATGAGGAGATTACGACCAGAGTCAATGCACTTATGGAAGAAATGCTGAAAGACATGAAAAATAAAATCAGCTACAATGGGCATATGATAAGTATTATTCTCAAGCATAGCAACATGGAGCTTAAAGTATATATTCAAAATCTCAAAGATTTATATGCCTACTTGGAGAGTAGTCTGCTAGAGAATACTACAATCACAATAGATGAAAAAGCTGGGAGCTCGGGCCCGAGTACCAAAACCTGAAGTGACATTAAAAGAAAAATTCCAGAGATTCCAAAGGAGATTAAAGTGCTAAAAAATTCCATTGATAAAATGTAAGATATGAAGAAAGAGGTTGAGGAAGCCTACGAAAGTATAAAGTATTTTTTATTTTTCTGTGCTGGAATCTGGGCTAGAAGTTGTGCTAGAAACTGTGTTTCTTTTTGGCAGTTTTTTGTTTTCCTTTTTTGGGTTAATGGGGGTTTGTCGGGGTCCTTCTTTTTGTTTGTAGTAGGATTTCTATGTGTGTAATGGTTTTTGATGCTTATCTCTATTAATTTTATGTAAAATGTTTCGAGGTCCTTTCAAAACCTGTATTTACCTTAATAAAAAACAATCCATGATCTGCACTCAAATGCTCGATCTCTGTATGTATTATAGTTATAACATTATCCATCAAATTTAGGTGTGTTCAATGACTAACCTCTTTTTCTTCTCCACACATTGGTTGTATGCCCAACTTTCCCACAATAGTAGAAATTTGGATTTGTTTTCTTTGCTGGGGTAGTGGTATCTTGGTTGTCAGGTCAGTTAGAGGACTCACCTTTCTCAGTAGTGTTTTCTTAATCAAATCCAAGTCCATTTTTATCTTTTGGTTTCTTCTAACTTCTAATCTATTTCTCCAATGTCCTTAATGCTTCTTCACCTCACTTTAGTAATTCATTGGATTCTTTCTCTTATTTCAGTTCATTACTCATTAGTTTAATCTCATTCTTTAATGCTTGATTCTCAAATTATTTTTTGGTTATCTTTGTATTTGCATTTACTAACTAATCATTCATAGCATAGTGCATTTGGTTCATTCTCATGATCTCATTGTCTTTCTTAGTAATTCTTATCTCTGATTGTATTTTGTCTTCTTATGCCATCCTCTATTCATCATCAACTTTTCCTTTAGATTCAAGTATTTCTATAAAACCTTATGCTTTGAGATTCCTGATATTTCTTCATTAAATCCAACTGCTCGATAAGTATAGTTTTCTTTTCTATTAGGTCTGCAATGGATGTCTTAGATTCATCATTCAAACTCCCTTTAGATGTAGTCTCAATTTCATCAACATGCTCTTGTGTGGACTTTAGTTCATTACATAAATTCCTCCTCCCCTTCAATGAATTTTCAAGTTTCCTCCTTAGATCATTAATCACCTCTTGTGCATTTTCCAATTCAAACTCAAGACCTTCTATCATTTTCACTTTCTTGTAACTTTTCATAGATGTGATCTTTACTCTCAGGTGTTTAAACCTTCAAATCAAGAGTCTTCTGATACCAATTGTTGGATTAACTATGGAAATTTAAGTACTAAGAGGGGAGGGGTGAATCAATACTTATAAAACTTTTAAACTTACAATCTGATCATATACCAAACTGAATATATTGCAAGTAGTTATAGTAAAGCATATAAACTAAAACATGTAAACATAACTCATAAGAGAAATATTTTTGGGCACACAAATATCCTTTGTTAGAGGAAAAAACTGTGGTGGGGATGACACCCACAACCTTCACTACTATAGCAAAAAGGATGCTTGGTTAGAGCTACACTGTTAGCTATTTCTGATACCTTACCCTGTTAGGAGTATAATAAGGCTTATTTAGTCTATCTTGTGAAAGGATTTTATAATCTCTAATCTAAGAGATATACTATGTTAAAGGATTTACAATATAAGACCTTTTAGGGCCTACCCAATAATGGGATTTGTACTAATCCTAATACAACAAAGCTTATTACAAAATGTTTGTGTTAATGCATCAATCAAATGTTGTTCAGACTCATTGTGCTAACTGACTTTGTTACCTCAAACTATATTCACTTGTAATCACCTAAAAATGGTCATCTAAACCCTAGACCCCCAATCTCAACATTTAATCAAGAAACCCTAATCTTGATTGTTCTAAGACATAAATCAAACAGGCAATTCATCAAATCTAAACTGATCTGACCTAAACCCTTGGTCCTAATCAATCATTGTACTTGATTAATTAATTAATTCCTAAAATCACATTACATTAGAAAATAAACCCTATGTTAATTATTTAATTGATATTCTAATATATTAATTAAATAAAAATTACAAAATTGTTAATTAAATTAATTATAAAAACATAAATGTGGTTTCAAAATCAATTAATTTATTAAAAATGCATATGACATCATCAAATCCAGTTAATTGATTTATCATTTTGGAAACAATCCAGTTCCACTCAGTTAACTGATTCTCATTTATCTATCAATTTTGAAACATTTCAGTTAACTGAAAATTGATTTTGGAAGTTTCCAAAATAATTGATCAGTCAGTTCAGTCAACTAAATCTCTTGACCAATCACATCACTTGCACATGGATTGTGCTTCTTCAATCAAATTTGAGCCACTCTTTTGGTTCAATCTCGACCATCGATTCAAGAGAGATTTCTATAAAAGAGAAACTCTTTTCCTTCACAAAGGATCCTAACTTTTTATTAATGTTATTATACTGCATTTTCATTCTACCATTCTTAGCATTTTAGCTTTCATTTATTTAGTATTGTTGTTTATTATTTTCAAGCATGCAAATCTAATATTAGAGCACACTTGAATTTGGTGTTTTTAAAATGAATATCTCACATTTTATTTGGTGCTTCTAAAATTGAATCTAATTAGCTTGAATGAACGACAAACTGCATTTGCATTTAGTTTAATCAATCATTTAGATCAATCATATAGCTCTAAATCCTTCATTTAGGTTTTTGGTGTAGTCACTGAGCTTGCAATAATCTGAGAGCAAGCTTATACTCCTACCTTCTAGAAGGCAACATGTTGACTCATTCAGACATGCAGGGTGAATGAATCCATTTTCATTCCTATATGCAACTGAAGAACAATGACCATGTTGAAGTGTACTGCTAAAGTAGAGGTCCACTTTTAGCACACACATTTCTGGCACCCACCGTAGGGTAGAAAAAAATCAATTCTTGGCCTCATACTTTACATTTTCTATCAACTCCATTTTTTGTCATTTTATACATTCATTTTGAGCTGAATATGAGCCCACCATTGCATCCAGGTCGTCGTTTCGGTGTGAAATGACTATAAATACAACTATATTTTCCCAAAACTGAGTCTGTGGCAAAAAAAAATTGCAAACAGAGGTTTTATGGTCTCATTCACACAAATCAAAAAAAAATTATTCTTCCCCAACGTCTGCACACTGATCGAGACAACCTTCTATTTTTAGTTAAATTTTTTTTTTGAGGTTTATTTTAATCACCAATTATTTTGTCAAAAGCCATTCTACCTTGCAACCCATTCCAACACCAACCCCACATCACCTAGTGTGTTACCATTAACTTACATGATAATTTTGATATGTTGTATTTAAACTATATGGTTTAGCATTGCATGGGGCATGTGAGATTAAAATCCCACACCCCTCACCGCTTATCCTCCTCCCCACAGTCTCCCTTCCACCGCTACTCCATTCTCCCCTACCCGCACTATCCTACTTCTACCCATACCTCTTCCTACCACTTTCCATTCTTCTAAACCCCCTCACTGCCAAACCCCACCCGCCATCTCCCAAACCCCACCCGCCTTTTTGGCGCTGCCTTGCGCAACCCAAGCTTCTCCTCATCGGCCGCGAGATCCCTCCACCAGTGCCTCTGCTAGGTCTACCTTCCCAGCACTGCCAGCCCTCCAAAAAGGCTTTGCCACACTCTTGTGCACCTACGTTCATCCCTAGCTCCACTCAAGCTCAACCTTGGTGCCACCAAGCCGTCACCCAACCTCCTCTCAGTCACCCAATGGTCGCTCATCCCTAATATGACCATTTTAAACTTGACGGCCTTCAACCCTTCTTAAACAAATGTTATTGGTCTTCCATGAAAAGCTAGAGGTAGTCAAATTTAACCTTCCTAATTGATGAGATTAGCAGCATTTTGAAATTTTGCAGCCTTCACCATTGGTGTTTTAAGATTTGCAACTTATTTTCAAAACCCCATAACTTGCTTGTATTAACTCCTTTTTTTGAGAATTTTTTTTTATTTGGGGTAGAATTTTGTAAGGATCACTATGGTGAAATTATTTTTTTATTTTGATTTTTTAATTTCTCAAAAGTCACTATTTTGGATGACTGTACCTGCTTAATCCTTCATTTTGCAACTTCTAGAGCTTCGTACAGGCTCATACGATAACGTTTTTGGGTGCAATTTTTTTTGAAAGTGGATTGTTTTTTGTCTACTTTATGAATATGTAATTAGATATATGAGTTTCTGATTTTTATAATGCAAAAAATTTTTGGGTTTGGTTGTTCTCCTGATTATCTTATTAATTGCAGCCTAACAGTGGTTTGCAGGGTGCTGAAAAAGAAGAATAAAATATAGACTACTAATGAATCATCTTGAAGGTTGCCTTGATCAATAGAAAACTAAACATTATGCTTGCATTTTGTTTTTGTTTTATTAAAATAGGAACGCACATGCAAGACTTTTTAAAATGAACTTCTTTCTGATTTTTTAGGGATGGCAATAATGTCAGGAAACTATGCTCTCACCCTTTTGGGATGATCAAAAATCCAGAAACATTTATTGTCATTCAGCATTTGAGATATACAACTTTAGAGGGCATGTCCAAGTGGGAAAAATTACTCACCCTTGGAGAATGACCCAAGTGAGAACAAGCTAACGCCAAGCTTCTTTGACTCACTATAATAAAAATGCTTCTCGAGGCCAAAAGCTTAGAAGATAAGTGGTATTTGAGCTTATACTCAGCTCTTGCCTAACACAAAGTAGGGCCTTTGGGTCTCAATCACTTATCATGAACTACTTTTGCTAAGGTACTTTGTGGGGTTAGCAGCCTGAATCCCACTTGCGCGGACACAAAGGATACACTTAAACAAAGACCCTTACTAAAACCCTTTTTAAATAGTGGCCAAAATCCTTTTCTACTTGTTGATATGGGCGTTGTGAGATGTGCATGCTTAAGAAACCTCTCATGTACCCCTCTTGTTGAGACTGTAAATTTATTAGGATCCTCAGATCTTGAGAAATTTGAAGCTTGGTAGGCCCAAGAAGTGTGTGTTGTGGATGGGAGCCAGTGCTTCCAAGCTTCTAACTATCTGACTTGAATCGATATTTTATTATAAGAGGATTCAAACAAGTATTTTCCATTTCTTGCCACCAAGCTGGAATAGGATTTTATTGATGTGCTTAAATAGCTAAGGGCTTCTTGATGTGTCTGGTGTGAGTGTTCACTAAAACAAAAACAACAACAACAACAACAACAATGATCAAACAATTTGGAAATTTGTACAGTTTGGATATCTGTCTATCTTGTCTCATCTGAAACTTCAACGATCTTGTCAAAACATTGTCGAAACTCTGTCAATTTTTTTTAAAAAACTTGTTGAAACTTTTTCTTTCATCGGTCTATCCTACTACATTCAGTCTATTCTAAAACTTGCACTATCATAATGCTTCTACTAGTTCAGATGCAACTGCAATATGTTGTTAGTCTAACCTATCACTGTCTTGAATTCTGATGTCGTTACACTTGTCCAATTGACCGACTCCTTTGTTCAATCTTATAATATTTGTCTATATTGTCCTTATCCTGAGTTGCAAGTGTAGGTTTGTTAATCTTGACTCAAGATCAAAGTCATTTCTTCTGCCTCAGTTGGACTTTATCTCATTTTTACTTTGGTCTTGGACTTAATCAACACTTTAGATATCACTTCAATACCTGACAGTCAATCAATATATTTGTCATACCTCCTCTTCAATATTCTATGAAAGTGCATCAACCCAATCTTACAATGTCTAAAAGAAAATGGGCTAAACCTTATGGTACTAATAATGTGCAAGAACTGATTCTTATGGCAGGTATAGCAAAACAACTTGAAACATTGAAATCCAAAATCCATGAATTAAAGGGAGAAAAGGATACACCATCCAACAAGTCCTCATCGATCTTTCCTTTTCTTTATGATCAGGAGTCACCCATACTTCCTTTCTCTTCAAAATTAGATGAAAGTATTTTCTGCCCACAAAAGAAAGATATTGCAAGTCAAGAAGTGTCTAATTATCCTTTAGAGAGAATCTTTACTCCTTTGGGACAATCTTATAAATCAGCATTGGATGAACTTCTTGAGAATGATCTCATCACATTACCTCAAGCCAGATCACCTGGACAAAGATTCTTGAGTACCTATTGTGTATATCATCATAGAAATGAGCATAAAACTTCATCTTTCATGGAGTTTATTTAGGACTACCTCTATAATAATCAAGATTAAGGTTTCTTTATTAATTATTGAGATTGGGGGTCTAGGGTTTAGGTGACCATTTTTAGGTGATTACACATCTTGCATGGAGTTGAAACATAAAATCCAAGATCTCATAAATGATGGCGTAATCAAAGTGGAAAATCCTAATGAATCATCTAGTGAAGATACTAATCTCAAGCATGATCGATATCAAGAATCCATGTCTAGAAATGGCTCGTAGATCACATCTAATTCTTTCACCATTCCTCCATCTCCTAAAGCTTCAAAACTAGCTAGACCATCTCAATCAAGATTTGAGCCTAATGATGACTATGTCTACCCTCAGGGGCTACCTCTAAAAATGATACTCCATCAGCCTATCAAGAATCCTACATACAGATCAACACTTCTACCTCATTCTTATAAGTGGCTCCATGTCAAGAGGGAAATCCAAAGTGTGAAGAAATAAATATGAGTAATGATCAAGATCAAGACACCATCCATCTTTATCCAATAGTTGACCAAAAACACATACCTCAAGAGTCCCATGATGATTCTATCATCCCCGTCCATTTATTCCAGGAAGATAGCACTCTATCTCCCAAGCAAGATCAAGATATCCTTTCTGGCATCTCTAATGAGCCTATTGAAAATCAAGAGAAAGGTACCTGTGTACACCATCTAAAGATCCTTGTCAAGATCAGAGCATCCCATCATCTCCTTGTCGTGCTCCTCCATATCCACCTCAAGAAAACATCGTTCCTCCAAATCCTTTGTAGAATAATAAATCCCCTCAAGCTTCAGATGCTCCTATCAAAGATTCTCATGCTCCTATAGATATAATGATGAATTCAAATGAGAAGAGCCTTGGTCATGAAACTCACTCTAAATATGTTGATATCCCTTCCACACCTTATCTCCCTCCATTCAAATGTAATAGTGTACCTTCTCCATCCTCCAAGTCCATCCTTGGTCCCTATATCCCAAAGCTAAAATTGTCAAACCTTCCATCTATATTGGGTCCTTATATCACTCCATCCAATTACCCTATTACCTATCAAGATCAACAAATATATGCATCCTTGAAATCTCCTTATCAACCCATCCATGTGAACCAGTCATATCAGTCCTTTTCATCCACACTCCCCAAGTCTTTTGGAAGTAATTTGGATGTGGAATGAAGAAATAAAAAATTCAAGAATCCACGTACAGATGAAGAGAACTATGTCCCATCTAATAGACATGTGATTACAAAGAAAAAGGAAATACCCAATAGACCACAAAGTTCCACTGAGAAAAGAATAAAATCAAAGCAAATATGGGTTCCTAAATACATCATGGAAGAATTGCATTCTCAGTCCAAGCAAAGAATAAAATAAAAGCAAATATGGGTTCCTAAATCCATCATTGAATAATTTCATTCTAAATCATACAACTATAAAGGAAAATCAAAAGATATGTGGATTCCTAAGTCTCTCTTAAAAGGCTTGAACAAAAAGAAAAATTTAGAGTTGGCATCCAAGCTTCCAAAGTCTTCCACTTCATCTCCATCTCAACATCTCCCATATTCTAACTCTAATTCTATTCCTCATGTCCCAAAATCCATGACCTTGAATGCTTCACTACCTTCTTCATCCATCTTGGGTCCTTGTGTACCAAGATCCATATCCACTCATATAGGAAAGCCTCAAGCTATTCTATCCACTTTTCCTCGATATGTCCACTACCCTTCAAGGGGTGTGTCAATGTTGATCTTATCACCATTTCCATCTACCTCTACACAAACCTTTCAATGCCCTATCCAATATCCCACACCTACCTCCTACCCATCCATCTCATATCCTTCAAGTCCTCTTATCCAATCCATCACATTAATCCTTGGTTATAATCATCTCCCTTATCCTCCATATCATTCCTCTCTACCATCACCCTATCATCATCTTTGAGCATATATTTAGCAGCCTTGGCCTATCATAGCATATCTTTAAAAGGAGCACTATCCAAAGAGCAAGAATTTAAGATCCTCCATAAAATCAAAAGTACAAAAAAATGAAATAAAGAAAAAGTGCCTTGGTGAAAACTTGGTAAACAGGCACCTTGGTAGAAAAAGTAAAGATAAATCAATTCATCCTATGGTTAAAACCACTTCTTGTGGCATCTTGGATAAGTACCATGATGAAAACCTGGCAAACATGCATCATGTGTAATTCCTCCTTGCACTCTTCACTTGGGGCCAAGTTCCTTCCAGGTCATCTTATCCATCATATCTTACATCTAGCTATCCCATGAGCATCCATGTTCCTTCTAGTGATCTTGAAAAGGTTGAGCCTATCCATGAGCATCATTTATCTTGGCATTCATTATCCTTGCCATCAACCTACTCACTTTCTCTTATCTATGCTACCCTATCATGATCTTGCTTCTCCCAAGCCTATCCTTCATATCTTCTAAGCATTCCTGGCATAATCCAAAACATGCACTTATACCTCCATCACCTCTTATCCCGATTGCACTATCATAGCTATATCCTATCCAAAATTGACCCCTTGGTCTTGATCAAAATTCAAAAACAAGTTCTTAGAAACTTCTTGACATGTTGATTCTTTTGGACCACATGATTTTCATGACATCAAGTCATTATCTTATATGTTATCCAGCACTGCTCCATGATCCTACATTCCCTCATCATTTTTCCCTATCTTGGGTAATCTTGAGGAGAGTGTCCTTGAGAGTCACATTCACCCTCTTCATCCACCATTGTCTATTCACCTCATCCATCAGCTTTCTGATCCATCTGTAATAACCTCTACCTTGCTAGACATTGGGGGAAAACCAATGTGATCTTTATTGAGATTGATTAATCTCCAAAAAAACTTAAAAATTTGAAAAAAGTCCTGAAAAAATGATCATCTTGGTGAAAACCTAGCAATAGGTGCCTTGATGCATCAATCAAAAAAAAATAAAAAAGAGAAAAATAAAAAAAATAAAAAAATGGAAAAATACAAAAAAAATTAAAAAAGAAGAAAAAGTGCCTTGGATAAAACCTGGTAAACAGTCGCCATGGTAGCAAAAATAGAATCTCAGCCAAGTAGGTGAAAACCTGGTAAATAGGCACCTCTTGCACTCAATGCTCCATCTATTAATGCTCAATCTTGGCATCAATCCTTTGCTATAGTTTGTACAAAGCTTTCAGTCACTTTCGTGACACTCCGGTTCTTCTGAGAACCCTTTTGGCTTGAAACCAATCCAGAGTCATAACCTAGGGGCAATCAAATTAGATTTTTCCTTGCAGTATGATTCAAGTCAGACATCATCATTTTCTACTAGGGGCATGGGTCCTAAAATTTGATCACATCTTTGGCTTACACCAGAGTCAGTAATCTTGTCATTTCTGAAGGATAACTTGCTACTGACACAAACAGGTGTTTCTCAACACGATAATCAATAGTGTTTCTTAACACTATCTTTGGATGCATTTGTGTTTCTTAACACACATTGGATAACAAAAATGTAAACAATAGATCGATAGTAATCCATCACATCGCACTCACATGCATGATGGTGTTTCTCAACACCTCATACATATACATATCCAAAAAATTTGAAACGAGTTGAAGTATGCTGAACTTCTCTTTGTATGTTGTCTGTTCTCATTGATTTTCATCAATCTTTTCTTTGACTACTGCTTGTTGGTGTGGTCTTGATGATCTAGCAACGTCAAATGAACTGGGTGCATGTGGTAAGAGCTCCTACATTAAGGAAAAAAAAGCTCACATCCCTCGATCCTATTTATTTGTATACCAAGGTGAGGTCAGAACTATCTCCTTGACTGTTATTACTATGTTTGTTTACACAAGATCACACTCATGGTTATCTTGGCTTTGAATGCCTTGATACTGGTGTACTCTTGCAACATCATCTAGAAACAACATTTAGGTCATCTTGGCTATTGTGCCTCGATGCTTACATTGGTTTCCCATATCTTATCCAATGAAAGTCATATTCATATTCTTATGGTAGCAGTGGCACTAGTAAGGATTGTATCAACTCCGATGTTCCAAAAACACTCAATGATGAAAATTTTCAAAGCTAAAGCTCAGTGGCTACATCTTAGGTTGCATTCATGTTAGTCTTGCATCTACATCTACATCTGCATAGTGTTGAAATCTGCATTATAACTTTATCACTCTCCAATGTGAAGGATCTGAGATTGTAATCGATCAATCTTCTCATCATCAAGTGGTCATTTGTAGGTGAACATGACACCCATTGCTAAATCAATTATCCTAATTCTATTTTTCAGGATCAAAATCAAAATCTGAATTTGACCACTTGCACAACCAATGGAAATCTCTCATGCTTTTCTTCTAATCAATCCTTGTATCTTACTTTTGGTCAATCTTGGTCAACATGACCTCTCATCAAGTACAGATTTTTTCCTAACCATGTAGGACCTCTTTCTAATTAGATTAGTTTCTTCCTAAATTTTCTAATCAATCAAATTGCTTCTCATCACTAAGGCACCTAGCCATATTTTCATTTCACTCCCGAGGGGGTAGGATCAGGACATCAACATTCCAGTGATCACATCCTTAATCAAAACCCCATTTCTTGGGGCATCTCAGCTTGATCGCATCAAATTAAGTTGATATCATCTTAAATCAAAGGCAACCTAATCAATGGTCTTATACAATGGTGAATATACTCAAAACCAGACAAGATCGGTCTTATACGGGCTATTCATTATTGAAACTAGATACATTGATAAAATTGGCTTCATCGCTTCAAATAAAGTCAATTTTCTTGCTAATCAAAATCTCTTAACGGTAACCAGTTTCATCACTTCAAATCAAACTATTTATTCATTCAAACCAATCAAAAGGTTTAAGAATTCCTAATAGATGTTTATTTTCATCACTTCAAATCAAACTGAGCATTCTGTTTTATATCTTTTGATCAATCTTCGTCCAATCAAGCTCAAATTCGGTCTTCTTCTTCAAAAGAATGGTTTCATCACATCAAATCAAACTATTCTAGGTCTTCTCGCTAACAAGTCTTTGAATCAATGCGGTGATCACACATCAATTCAAAGAGGGGCAAATGTAATCACCTAAAAAAGGTCATCTAAACCCTAGACCCCCAATCTCAACATTTAATCAAGAAACCCTAATCTTGATTATTCTAAGACATAAATCAAATTGGAAATTCATCAAATCTGAACTGATCTAACCTAAACCCTAGGTCCTAATCAATCATCGTACTTGATTAATTAATTAATTCCTAAAATCACATTACATTGGCAAATAAACCTTATGTTAATTATTTAATTGATATTCTGATATATTAATTATATAAAATTGATAAAATTGTCAATTAAATAAAAAAGAAATTAAATTAATTATAAAAACATAAATGTGCATTCAAAATCAATTAATTTATTAAAAATGCATATGACATCATCAAATCCAGTTAACTGATTTATCATTTTGGAAACAATCCAATTCCACTCAGTTAACTGATTCTCATCTATCTATCATTTTGGAAAATATTTCAGTTAACTGAAAACTGATTTAGGAAGTTTTTAAAATAACTGATTAGTCAGTTCAATCAACTGACTCTCTCAACCAATCACATCACTTGCACATGGATTGTGCTTCTTCAATCAAATTTGAGCCACGCTTTTTGTTTGATCTCGATGATCGATTCGAGAGAGATTTCTATAAAAGAGAAACTATTTTCCTTCACAAAGGATCCTAACTTTTTATTAATGTTATTGTACTACATTTTCATTCTAGCATTCTTAGCATTTTAGCTTTCATTTATTTAGTATTTTTGTTTATTATTTTCAAGCATGCAAATCTAATCTTAGAGTACACTTGAATTTGGTGTTTTTAAAATTTCACATTTCATTTGGTGCTTTTAAAACTGAATCTAAATAGTTTTAATGAACGACAAACTGCATTTGCATTTAGTTTAATCAATCATTTAGATCAATCATATAGCTCTAAATGCTTTATTTAGGTTTTTGATAGTCACTGAGCTTGCAATGATCTAAGAGAAAGCTCATACTCCTTCCTTCTAGAAGGCAATAGGTCAACTCATTCATACATGTAGGATGAATGAATCCATGTTCATTCTTGTATGCAACTGAAGAACAATGACCTTGTTGAAGTATACTGCTAAAGTGGAGGTCCAATTTTAACACACACATCAGTATCTTAATAAATTAATCTCTTCTTTACTCTACATATATTTCCTTCACTTCTTAACTCCACTTCATAGACATCCTCTCATCATCTTTGTATTATGTTTCTTTGATCTTTTATATGACTTCCAGGTGGTTAATAAAGATCCAGGGCTTCCTGCTTCAACATTGGAGATAAAGTGATATAATATTGGTTACAATTCCAATGCATTACTCCTTATTTATTATTATTGGTGGATCTTCCTCGTGATCATGTACAATAATTTTTTTTTAATCCCAATGTTCTAACTAATACTCACCTTGGGTTTTGTAAAATATCCAATGCTTGGTGTCTACATTCAATGTATCTGCATTGAATGATTATGTTGGCTATGTGAAACTTGGTAACATGCTATGTTATGCTTGTAAGGAAACTCAGGTGCGGAAACATCTTCCTACGCTAATCTCTATAGGAAAGTATTGTGCAAATTATTTTAAATCCTTACAATTACAGATTCGTTAACTACTTCAACAAAGATATTGCAACCACATACCATGCATACAGAAAACAGAGAATGACACAATGATATACCCTGGGGAAAACCTTTCGGTAAAAAACCCCA
>MU226001.1:611462-625335 GCA_018584345.1 Thuja plicata
TGGGGAAAACCTTTCGGTAAAAAACCCCAGCACTCCAAAACCTGCACAATGTATTGATAAAAAACTATTACAGTTACAATACACTTGCAATGCAAGTTCTTTCAGAAGATTTCAAAACCCTTGAAGATAAATCACGGCAGCATAAACCGTTCCAACAATACACTCGCATCGCTTATCTTTGCAACCCTAAAAAACACTTATATCATGCTCTTCACTTTTTAGGGCTACTCTTAACGATAACCGTATTAGGGTTTTTACCATTCTCCAAAAAAATAGGAAACCCAAAATTTTTTTTTGGGGCGATGCCCTGAACCCCACGATTGGGGAAGACTGTATAGTACTCACATTTATCAGTTGCCACATGTCTTCACCTGTCATTGAATCTTCCTAACATAGCTCTTACGTGTCATAGGAATTCGTCATAACCGTTTTAGCCATGATCTCCTTACACACAATTCAAGATGCCGACACATCAACATTATTTGCAAGAAATACATTTTACAAAACAAATAATAAGAATAGGAATTATCCAAGGTTGAGACACCTTATTCCTAACAATGCTTGGTGACATAGTGTGATTAGTTTGGTAACTATCACTTCTTAGTGACTTACTTGGTAATTGACTCACTTGGTAACTATCTTTTCTTAGTGCATGTCTCTGCTTGGTGCATGTCTCTTCTCGGTGAATGTCTCTACTCGGTGGATGTCTCTGCTTGGTGAAATATTCTATTGCTTTACCAAATTTCTCTTATGAAAAATATGAATTTGGAAAGACTAATGACAACATAATAACTTAGGTAGGAGTAATAGAATCTCTTGCCATTTTTATTTGATCCATACTTTTAAAATATTTCAATCCATCTTCTTTTAGTTTGATTTTGTTCAAGTCATTTGATTTGATCTTTGGATTTTATTTTGATGTGTTTCTTATTGATCATGTTGTAAAGTTTTGATGTTTAAAATTCAATGATTTGGATTGACTGAAAAGTTCAAATGTCATGATTCTTGATCTTGGTTAAGGGTGCTTATTTTTTTCTCGTGTCTATTTCAATGATGATCTTTTGAAGTTTGGATGTGTGCCCCTAGTTTGAATTTTGAAAATGATAATGGACTAAGACCATTTCCAAACCATGATCAAACCCTTCTTGGATGATTGTGCTATGCAACATTTGGGGTTTTATTATGACTATGTACAAATGATGGAATGCAAATGATTATCCACAAGGATGAAATAAAATGAAAATGCAATTCTTGATAGACAAAGGAACTCAACTTGGAGGAAGTAGCACCCATTTTCTAGGTTTCCACTACTTGGATTTATTGCAATTTTATTTTCTTTCTTTATTTTCCTTTTTTTTGTTACCAAGGCACCTACTTTCTTGGTTTTCACCAAGGAACCTTTTCTCTTTTTTCAATTTTTTTGTATTTTTTATTTTTTTTCCATTGTTTTTGCTTTCTTCAGGATCCATATTTACTATTTTTGATATCTTCTTAGGTTAACGTTTTTTTGTACAAACTAATACTCTCTTATCTGATACTCTTTTATCAGATACTCATTCAACTAATCAGGTATAGAACCTCTTAAGAGGAATCATGTCTATGGTATCTTCATATTTGTCTCCATCATACATGGCTAGTTTATAATTTCTTATGCCATAGGATGATGTGATCACAAAGGGTCCTAGCCAATTTTCCTTAATTTTCCCTTTCTTTTCCCTATCTTATTGATTCTTTATATTTTCTTTGAGGATGAGGTCACCATCTTGGAACTCTCTAGGTTTGATATTTTTATTGTAGTTCCTTGACATCCTCTTTTGATAAAATTTTATGTGATCATATGATTAGTGTTGATGTTCCTCAATAAATTCTAGTTATTTCAACCTAGAAACTATATACTCTTCATCTGTCAATATGCCCTGTAAGGAAACTCTAAGTTATGGAATCTCTATCTCTAAAGGTAAGACTTCTTCAGCTCCATAAACTAGATAAAAAGGGTGTAGCTCTAGTAGGAGTCCTCATGCTGGTCTTATAAGACCAAAGTGTTGGATTCAACTGGATGTGAGAATCCATTCATGAATCATCAACTATTTTCTTAAGGATCTTAAGGATTTTTTTGTTAGAATCCTCTGCTTGTCCATTTCCTTGGGGATATTAAATGGAAGAGAAATGTTGAACAATATGGAATTTTAAACATAACTCTTTGACATCCTTATTTTTAAATTGTCTCTCATTATCTATTGTGAGCATATGTGGGATACCATATCTGCAAATGATGTGATTTAAGGTGAACATGGAAATTTTCTTTCCCATTGCAGGATATAAGGGTACAACTTCCACCCATTTTTAAAAATATTTTGTTTCTTGATAATGTATTTATGACCATTTGAAGAGGGAGGATATATTATCCGAATTAGATAAAACCCCATTGATAAAAGGGCCAAGGTGTATTTAATGGTTGTAGCTCCTATACTGGCTCACATATCAGGTTCTCATGGTATTGGCACTCTTGGAAAATCTTTACAAATTAGCATGCATATTTTTCCATTGTTGGCCAATAATACCCCTTCCTAATGAGTTTCTTTACTTTAAGGTAAAACCACTCAAGTGTGACCCACAAATACTCTCATGAGAATCTTGTAAGGTAGTTTGAGATTCCTCACCCTCTAAAAATCTAAGTAATGTCCCATCAACACCTTTTCAATATAATGTGTTGGCTATAAGGGTAAAATAAGAGGCTTGGCATCTACGTTTTCTCTTTTCATCTCAGGATTGGTCCAAAGGTAAGGTGTTATCTTTGAGATACGTATAAATGAGACCATACCAAGTAGAGTTAGGACCCACAAGGAGGAAAATGATTTGGGAAATGGAATGGTCATATGCATGTTTAACCAATTTTTCCACCAAGAATTTATATCTTTCATTTTGATCAGGTACTTGTAGAAGTGAATCCAATGTATCCATGTCATCTGCTACTTTATTCTCAACTCTTGGTATTTTCTCGAATGTGATCAATACAAGATATTTCTTAAGATGATCAACCATCCTTTTGTAAGGCATGATTTTTTCATCTTTGGTTTGGTATTCATCATTAATTTGATTAATGATCAATTGGGAATTGCCATAGATTTTTAATTATATAATTCTCCATTCCAAGGCCATTTTGAGTCCAATCACAAGTGCTTCATATTCTTCTATATTATTAGTGCATGGTAATAATAGTTTATATGATTTTGTTATTGTAGATCCTTGAGGTGTAATGAAAAGAAATCCTTCCCCTGAGCCATGTTGAGTATATGACTCATCAAAGTATAATTTCCATATCTTTGGTTCATTGGTAAGAATGCTTGCATCTAGAAATTCAACTTGTATAGGTTCTTCAATTGAGATTGGTGCTTATGCTAGCTAATCTATTATGAATTGTCCCTTGATATCTCTTTGATCCACATAATCAATGTCAAATTCACTTAGTACCATGACCCATTGGGATAACCTTCCATTAAGAGCTAATTTACTAAAAATATATTTTAATGGATCTATCTTAGCAATTAATTTGATTTTATGTGCTAGCATGTAATGTCCTAGCTATTGGGAAACAAAATCAACTACTAGACATTCTCTCTATATAAAGGTGTAATAGAGATCATATTTCACCAAATTTCTACTAATTTAGTAGATTTCTTTTTCTTTTCCTTGATCATCTTCTTGCGCTAATAAGGGTCCCATTGAATTTCATATTTCTAAGATATAGAGTATCAAAGGTTTTCCTAGTATTGGAGCCATGAGAATGAGAGGATTCATCAAATATTTCTCCAAAAGAGCAAAGGCTTCTTCACATTTTTCATCCAATTTGAATAAGATGTCCTTGTGTAGAGATTGGGTAAAAGAATGACATTTTTATGGAAATTGTGATGTGAAATTCGTTATGGATTGTATCCTTCCTTGCAAAGACATTAATTGGATAATGTTTCTTGGTGCCCCCATTTCTATGATGGCTTTGACTTTTACTAAATCCTTGTAGAATTGGTTCCTGATGATATTGTTGGCATTCATGTTTTGTCACTGATGTCAACATATGTTTCTATGGAGGCAGAACAGACAGGTTATTACTATTGCTTGATGACTAACAAAGGTGTATGGGTACTGTATGGTTGATTCAAAATGAGTGAAGATGGTGATGTGTACTAGGATTTGTTGTGATCTTACTACTAAGTTAACACATCGTATTAGTGTCTATTAGATGAGTTACAGATGTTTTAGTGAATAATGGGTACTGGACGGTGACAATGATCATTGAAAGAGTTAGTATATATGTTTTGAGTATAACTTACGAGCGACGTGGATTCAGGTTATGAGAGCTTAATGAATGACCTAAGATGTGTTAAGGAATGTTTTTTATGCTTCGTGAGTCATAGGACTCTTGGTGATGTCAGCTCTGGCATGTGTTCTGGAGGAGACCTATTTGGGGCCAACTTTAGAGATGTAGCATGTATTATGGATTTCGAGCATGGATTATGGATCTTGGATTATATCTAATGAATTGTAATTGATTTTTACTTGTTATAGGTACCATGTGTATCTTAGAAAGGGGTTAAATAATTATTTATATATTGGAAAGCCTAATTGGATGGCCAAATCAATTATTGTAATAGGGTATATATGAGAGATATTTTCTTTTGAAAAGAGTATGTAAGAGGCGAATGTTATTTAGATAGAGACAAAAAAGTGTGGAAGCTACGAGCTTGTTTGTCTACTAGATGCAGAGCAGAGTTTGTGATTAGTTACTTCATTGGAACTGACCAAGCAAATAAAGTTTCTATCAGATAGTTCACTGGATTGTATATTTCCTATATACACTTGTATTTCAGACTATAAGTCCAGAGGGTGGCTTTAACCTTCTTTAGGCAGTGTGCATGGGCAGTGATCCCAGTGTTACTCTTGACTCCTAATAGGATCTGTCCTTTAACAAGGACTATGTACTATAATGCATCAATAAGCTCCTAATGGGGCTAAATATTTTAGCAAGTATACTATACTCTTAGTACATTATTTATGGGTGATAATTCCCACTGAGGTTTTACCTTTAACAGGGTTTCCTAGAAAAAATTGGATTGTGTTATTGTTTTTGCATTTATTATGTTATCATTTGGATTCAAGTTTTATTTATAAAGTTTAATGTTTAATAATCTATCTCACAACTGATTCAACCCCCCCTCTCAGTTGTTTTGGTAGACTGTTATTCCTAACAATTGGTATCAGAGCTACTGGTCCTTAGAGAGAAAGTTTAACAAATTGAGGTTGATCCTAAAGATGGCTTAATATAGGAAGGATAGTCGAAAGTTTGATCCTTAAAACTTTGATAGTTGGAAGAACAAGATGAGTACACATTTTCTATGCTTGGGAATCGACTATTGGATGATATCAAAGAATAATGTATAGATGAAGGATGAGGATGAAATATATAAGGCTATTGATGATGAAAAGAAGGTATTCTCATACAACATGGTCACAAGAATCATTGATTAGTGCACTTTCTGGAGGTGAATTCAGAGAGATTAAATATTTGGATTTTGCACATGACATTTGGACAAGATTGGAAGCATTGTATGAAGGATACAAGTTCACAAAGAAGGAAAAGTTGCAGATATGGAAGACAAATATGGAAAAATTCAAAATCAGAGATGATGGGAATATTAGAGCATATGCCTAGAGAATTACTAAAGTTTTTATTGACATCAGGAACTTTGGAGGCACTTATAGTGTGAAAGAAATGATTGCAAAAATTCTTATATCCCTGACACGTATATAAAAGACCAAAGTGAAAGCTATAGAAGAGATCATACCTTTATTATAAAACTTAAATAGAGAGATTTTGATTGGAAAACTAACTATCTTTGAGGCCGTAGACCTAGGAGATTCATTACCTAAATTTGAGACAATATTCAAGGTGACAGTGCATGAAAATAAAAATACTTTATCAGGAATTGCAAGCACCAGTAGTAGTGACTTGAAAGAAGAGTTCAATGAATATGTTGATGAATGGGAATAGATACAGGAAGAAGAAACAAAGTTAGATGAAATTGTGTCCCTAATTGTAAGAAGATAAAAGAGAGATAAGGTTAAGTTTGAATGAAATTTACCTCTGAAATGTTTTTAATGCAATAAAATAAGTCATTTTTCATCTAGATTTCCTACAAGGGTTCCAAAGCATAAATATAAGTTTTGTAAACCTAAGTATTCAAAGGATAATGAATGTTATTATGCTAGTGAAGGTGTTTCTTATGATGATGCTATTAATTATGGTGAGATTGGATTTATTTCTATCAATGATGGTAAACCTATACATGATGAAAGAGCCTTAGCATCTCATATTGAAAATAAATCTGAAAGGGTCATAGACAGTGGTTGTTCACACCATATGACTGGAGATAAAAATAAGTTTGTTAAACTAAATAAGTATGATCATGGTGTTCTGAGATTTGGTGACAATACTCCTAAGCTTATCATTGGATTCGATCTATATCTTTGGATGGAAAGACCAATACTGACACTTTATTACTTGTTGATGGACTTAAGCATAATTTTTTGAGTGTTATACAGCTTGATGAACTATAACTGATTGAATGTTTGAAGATGTTAATTTGATGATCACCAAGCTGGAGAAAGTTAATGCCAGACATTAAATCAGTTAATGTATTGTATTTTCATTGATGTCAACTTGATATAATCTAATTGGTTATATACATAGTGTTAAATAATTTAGAGAAACAAAAATATTATGGTTATGCTATTAGTAATACATAAAAGTTGAGTATGCACTAAGTGACAACAAACACTGATGGTTAGTGCACCCCAAAGGATAGAGAACCCCGAGAGGAAAGTCACAGTGATACACAAGAAAGAAACTTGAGAAAGCATTATCGACGAGCAGAATCATAGTGTAACCCAATAAATAGACAACCCCAATGAATAGAAAACCCTGATAGATAGAAAACCCTGATAGAGATGCCCAAGGAGAATGGAAGTGTTGATCGAGCTAACAAGGAGTTAAATATTGAAAAGAACTGAAGTTCAAAATTGACAAAAGACTTAGCTAGAAAGAGCTAAAGAAGGAGTTAACTAGTTGTTAATATTTTTTTCATGGATATAAGAAAGATATTTAAAGATACTTTATTCCAATTTTCTAAGAGAAATCTACAAGATAAAACTAAAGTAAAGCTTTAAAGAAAGATTGGCTAGAATTGTGGATCATGCCAAGAACAAGAAAGTCAAGGATTTAGAAATGGTGAAATCATGTCTATAAAGAGACAAGTTAATTCATTATGAATTAGGGGTGAGCAAAGAAGAATATGTTGAAGGTATACTGGTGAAGAAAAACTTCATATAGTCCTAATCAATCAAGCTAAATAATAGAGCTATATTTATGCGGACACCGAGCATCAGAGAAGCATGACATCACTGAGAAAAAAGAAGTGGAGAAAAGGTATTGAAAGGAGACATTGATCAAAAAGGTATTATAAGATTACAATAGATTTGAAAATATGCAAAGTATAGTTGTATATGTGAACAAAGTATTTACCCTTTAAATTTAACCATTGGATCAAAAAGTCTCTTAACCGAGCATGACTTAAAAATCCTTTATATATTGAGATACATCCTAAGGAGTATCAAAAGGTTTGGTCATGAAGATATCATAGAGATACTAGATCTCAAGTGACAAACTACATAGGGTTTGGTCATAAAGATAACATAGAGATGCCAGATATTAAGTGACAAACTATTCTATTTAAATGCTCTAACAAGGTCACACCTAATAGTTTGTTTATAACCTTTAACAGGGTTGGCTCTTCACTGAGCTCACTTTAGAAGAGTGAAAAATTTGGGTTACTGGTCCCAAGTGGTTTTTCCCTTAATAGGGTTTCCACATTAAGAATCCATGTGTCAATGTGTTTATGAGTCATTACTTTAGTGTTTTGCATTACACATAACTAATCTAGATTGATCAATATACACTAAGTAATTTATTGTATTTTGGTAAATGAATGACTGCTAATTGATAAACAGTGAGAATAAGGTTTAACAGTGAACTCTGATCAGTAGTTATTTTATAAGATTATTTCAAAGCATTCATCTTGTGGGACTGAAGATAACTAGAGGCTTATAATTGTGGTAGTAAGTTTTTGGGTTAATTCGTTGGAATATTTTTGAGGCCATTGATTCACCCCCCCCCCCTCTCAGTTATTCTAAAAATTGGTATCAAAGCTTTGGTGCAAAGAAGGAAGGTTTCAAGACCTAAGAAAAAGATCACAAGATGAGAAAATTAGATGTGCCCAAGTTGAATAAGGACAACTTTGCATCATGGAAAAGTAGGATAAGAATCCACCTATTTGGTATTGGAAATGATGTTACTCAATACTTGGATAATGAATATGTGTTTCTTATAGGACCTCACACACTTGAGCAATTAAGAGAAAATCATGAGCATAACTCTATGATGATAGAACTTGCTTCCTCACTCTTTGATACTGAATTTGACGATGTCAAAACCTACACCTCTACAAAGAAAATGTGGGACAAATTGAATCTGGTACATGGAGGATATGCTAATGTACTAAGAGCTAATGAAGAGAGCCTAAGAGGTAAATTTTATGACCTAAGAATGAAAGAAGGAGAAAATATCACTCAGTATAGCTACAGAATAAAAGAGGTAGTTAATGCTATTCGAGGAGTTGGAGGCATACTTGAAGAATAAATAGTGGTCAGTAAAATCCTAAGAACCTTACTACATGTATATGCTATTAGAGTATCTGTTATACAAGAGATGAGAGTAGTAGAAAACAAAAATGTCACTCTAGATAGTTTGGTTGGTAAACTAATTTCATTTAAGATGAATAACTTTGATAACAGTGTCTTACCATCTATTGAGTCTGCATTAAAATATTCTTTAAAAATAAGTAAATCAATTCATAAACACACTATGAGAAATGATAGTGAAAGTGAAAGTGATGACCAAGGTCTTGATGATATTGAAGCACTAATGGCTAGAAGATTACAAAGAGGAAAAGGTAGATATAAAGGTAAATTACCACTTGTACGTTTTAGTTGTAAAGAGATTGGACACTTTGCTGCTAGATGTCCTAACAAAAGAAAATATGATAGAAGTAATGATAGATCATATGAAAAGAATTTTGATAGAAGTGATAACAAATATTACCAAAGAAACCAAAAATTTGACAGAAGAGATACCTTAGAATACAAGGACAAAGGGAACAAAGCTTGTTACCTAGCTGAGAATAGAGGTGGAGATACTGACACCAAATCTGATGAGGACATTGAGATGGTATTTTTGGCCATGAAGGATGATTCAAACAAAGAAGAAAGGTATGTAGAGACTGAAGTCATATCTAAGTTTAGTAAGAATGATGTTTGGATTATAGATAGTGGCTGCACTCACCACATGACCTATGATAAACACAAGTTTGAAACTATTGAGTACTATAATGGTGGATCAGTAAGAATAGGTAATGACACACCTTCTCCACTTGAAGGTAAAGGAACTATAATGTTGAATAACCTGATCAAATGTGAAAATTCATACTGGGTAAAAGGATTTAATTATAATTTATTGAGTGTTTCACAGCTGAATAACATAGGTCATCGAGTAGCATTTGAAAATAAGAAGGCAAAGATATTTAATGAATCAAGAAGGTTGATCAGAACTAGTGAACAAACAAAAGGTAACCTATTCTATCTTGATGATGTAAATACTTCTTGTTTAATGGATAGCAATGAAGACATATGGTTGTGGAATAAAATATTATGTCATGTGTATTTTGACAACATGATTAAGATAAGCAATAAAAGGAAAGTAAGAGGCTTACCGAGCATGTCAAATCCTGAGCATATCATGTGTAAGAATTGTCAAAAAGGTAAGATGACAAAGTCTATTTTCAAGAGAAAAACCCATACATCTAATTCTATTGTAGAATTAGTCAATACTGATCTATGTGGACCCATGAGAACAAATATTTACTATGGTGATATATATTTCATTCTCTTTGTTGATGATTATTCTACAATGATGACAATTATGTTCTTAAAAGAAAAATCAGAAGCATTCAAGATGTTTAAATGGTATAAAGATATGGTAGAAAAACAAAGTGGTACGGAATTGAAAATATTGAGATTAGATAGAGGAGGAGAATTTGTTTATGATGAATTCACTAACTTTTATAGTGAGCATGGAATTAAAAGGTAGGTTTCTGCACCAATAGCACCATAGCAAAATGTGATTGCTGAAAGAAGAAACAAATCTATTGTTGATTGTGCCTGAACACTGATGATAGAGAAAAGAATCACTCATACATTTTGGAGGGAATTTTTCAGTACCACCATCTACACATTAAACAAAGTATAATTGAAGAAAGACACCAAGAAGACACCCTATGAGCTATGGTATGGATACACACCCAATGTAAGTTACTTCAAAATTTTTGGTAGTCAATGTTATATTTTGAAAGATGATATAAATGGAAAGCTTGACTCCAAAAGTGATGAAGGTATCTTTCTAGAGTATTCTACCAAGAGCAAGGCTTATAAATGTCTTAACAAGTCCTCTAACAAAATCATTGAAAGTGAAAATATCATAATAGATGAATATGCAGAGAAAAATGATGAGGAAAGAAAAAAAGAACCAGAAGACTACAACAGGTTTGTTTACATTGAAGAACCTAACACTTTGCCTGGACAACAGTGTATTTCTCCTGAGAAACAGAACATTGCACCTGAGCAATAGGCTACAAATACCAAAAATAAGAAAAATCCTCAAAATGATGTTCCGAGTGATGGAGATCAGAATAAAGGTCAAGATGATGATCATAATGATAAAGAAAGAGCTGAACCAATACTTTCCAAGTATGTTAGAAGAAACCATCCATAGAACCAGATCATAGGAGACAAGAAGGTTGGAATGAGAAAAAGAAGTAAGTCACTAAACACTCGATGTTTAATTTGTGATTTTGAGTCTAAATCTATTAATACTACACTTGAAAATGAAGAATGCGTTAGTGCTATGAATGAAGAGATAAAACATATTGAGAAGAAAATAACATGGACATTAGTACCAAAACCAAATGACAAGAATGTCATCAGTACCAAATGGATATTTAGAAATGAGATGAATGAGAATGGAGAAGTCATAAGAAACAAAGAAAGATTAGTATGCAAGGGGTATGTACAAGAAGAAGTTATTGACTATGGAGAAACCTTTGCACCCATTTCTAGACTACAAGGAGCAAGAATCTTACTTTCTTATTCTACATTGAAAGGATTCAAGGTATACCAAATGGATGTCAAATCTGCATTCCTAAATGGAATACTAGAAAAAGATGTATACATTAAACAAATAGAAGGGTTTGTTGATCCATATAGGAGAAGCACACTATGTAGACTACACAAAGCCTCGTATGGATTGAAATAAGCACCTAGAGCATGGTATAAAAGACTTCACTCCTATCTCATAAGCATTGGATTTGTAAGAACAAGCAAAAATATAAATCTGTAATTAAAAGAATATTCTGATGAAAATATTCTAATTGTTGAAATATTTGTTGATGATATCATATTTGGGGGTAATGATATGCTATATAAATATTTTTCTAATGAAATGAGAAAATATTTTGAGATGTCGATGTTTGGGGAGATCAAATTCTTTCTTGGTCTATAGATTCTTGAACAGGATGCAGGGATATATATCACACAATCCAAATACATCAAGGAAGTGTTAAAGATATTAAAGATGGAAGATTCCAAACTAGTTGGAACACCTATGGCAACCAGATGTAAGTTGAAAAAAGAAGACAAATCAAATGAGGTAAATCAGACCTTGTATAGATCAATGCTTGGAAAACTAATGTATATTGTTCATACTAGACCAAATATAGCACATGCAGTTAGAATAGTTGCAAAGTTCTTTGCTAATCCCAAAGAATCACACATGACTGCTTTCAAAAGAATTCTAAGATATCTAAAGAACACCAAGGACTATGGATTATGTTATAAAAGAGAAGGAAAATTTGATCTTCAAGTTTTATATAGATGTTGATTGGGCTGGAAACTTAGATGACAGAGATAGCACAATTGGAGGAACATTCTTCATGGGTGACCGACTTGTCCCGTGGATAAGAAAGAAGCAAGGATGCATCTCATAATATACTGTAGAAGTAGAATATGTTATTTCTATTGTAAATTTCTCTAACATTGCATCCTGATCAAACAGTTACAGGAAGGTACGAATATGAAAATTCTTGAACCAATGATTGTAAGGAAACTCAGGTGCAGAAACAACTTCCTACACTAATCTCTAAAGGAAAGTATTGTGCAAATTCTTTTAAATCCTTAATATTTCATATTTGTTAACTACTTTAACAATGATATTACAACCATGTACCATGCATACAGAAAAATAGAGAATGACACAATGATTTACCCTAGGGAAAACCTTTCGATAAAAAACCCCAGCACTCCAAAACCTGCACAATGTATTATATTCAACACAATGATTACAACAAACTTGCAATGCAAGTTCTTTCAAGAGACAATCGACACACATAGACTAATCCAGTAGCCCCCGATCATACCAACAATACACTCTTTTTCTATATCTTTCTACAACCCTAAAAAACACTTATATCATGCACTTTCCTTTTTAGGGCAACTTCCAAAGATAGCCGCATTAGGGTTTTACAATTCTCTGAGAAAATAGGAACCCCATGATTGTGGAAGAGTGTACAGTACTCAACTTTATCAGTTGCCACATGTCATTGCATGTCTTCACCTATCATAGAACCTTCTAGAAATAGCTCTTACGTGTCATAGGAATCCATCATAACTGTTTCAGCCATGATCTCCTTACACACAACTCAAGATGCTAACACATCAAGTGGAGTGACACATCAACATGCCAACTAGACATGTACACTCACACAAAATTACATTATTTGCAAGAAATACATTTTACAAAACAAATAATAAGAATATGAATTATCCAAGGTTGAGACACCTTATTCCTAACATTCTCTCACTTGTCAAACACCTTGTAAGAGCAATAGGAACACAACAAGAAATAACTGCTATAGGCCAAAAGGCCCATAGACTCCAAACACCATCTGAACTTCGTAGTGCCCACTGGTTTCATTAATGCATCTGCAACATTCTTCATAGTATCTACCTTCTCCAAATTTGCCTTTTCATCTTCCACCATATCTCTCACAAAGTGAAACTGCACATCAATGTGCTTTGTTCTGGCATGGAAAGTTGGATTCTTCGCAAGGAAAATAGTGCTCTATCACACCAAATAGTAATATGTTCTGCATCAACACCAACATCAGAACACAATCTCCTAAGCCAAATGGCTTCCTTACAAGCATGAGTAGCAGCCATGTACTCAGCTTCTATAGTGGACAAAGAAACCAGAGGTTGTCGCTTACTCATCCAACTAATGACACCACCAAACATAGTGAACACATAAGCACTGGTGGATCTCCTACTATTAATATCACCTTCCCAATTTGAATCCACAAACCCATGAATACAAGCTGAATGCGGAGATCCAGAAGAGTTACCATGGTAACATATAGAGTAATCTGATCTACCCCTCAAATATCTGAATACTCTCTTAACTACATCCCAATGTACCCATCCAGGGTTAGCCATAAACTGACTCAGGACTCCCACTGCTTGGGCAATGTTTGGTCTAGTACAGACCATAGCATACATAAGACTGCCAACTGCACTAGAATAAGGTACTCTACTCATGTCCTCCACCTCACTAGGAGATTTTGGACAATCATCTATAGATAACTTTGTTCCCACTGAA
>MU226001.1:627623-638643 GCA_018584345.1 Thuja plicata
TAGTGACCCTTCCACGTCCAACTATCTTTAGGTGAGAATCATCACCCAAGTACACCTTTCCACCATCAAACTCTTCATATTTTGAGAACCAGTTTTGATGAGAGGTCATGTGAAAAGAAGCACCCGATTCTACCAACCACACATCATTAGATGCATGGGCTGCCAAAGATGCAATAAAAGCATCTCCATCTTCTTGAGATTTTTTGGTAGCTAAATTTGAGCCTTTCTTCTTCTTCTTCGGTTCTTTATAGTCCCTCTAGAAGTGCCCAGATTTATCACAGCTCCAACATTTTGCCTTGGACTTTCCAAGAGTCTTAGAACTCCCATGGGATTTGGATCTACCCTTCTTTGACTTATTGTCATTCTGCTTTCCTTTGTCATTGGATCTCCCATGAATACCAAGGGCTTCCTTAGACAAATTTGAGTCTTTCTTCGCATCTCCTCAGATAGCAGTGAAGACACCACATCATCCATATGGAATGTGACTATAGTGCTTCCAAGAGCCATCACAAGATGGTCCCATGAATCTGGTAAGGAAAAAAGTAGGGTCATACATCGATCCTCCTCCTTGATCTTGGCATCAGATGATGCCAATTGTGCAATCAATAAATTGAATGCGTTGAGATGATCAGTTATGGATCCACCTTCCTCCATTCTTAAAGAATAAAAATTCTTTCTCAGGAATAACTTATTCACCAGAGATTTGGCCTGATATAAAGACCCAAGTCATTTCCACAAATAATTTGCATTAGTCTCATCGAGAACATTCAGAAGGATGACATCTGCTAAATAGAGTCTGATGAGACCCTTAGCCTTCTAATCCTTGATCTCCCAATCCACTTGAGATATCGTTGTAGGTCTCACATCAAGTGAAGTAGCCTCCCATAGATCACGGTCTTCAAGTATGTCTTCCATCTTGAGTTTCCACAACTCAAAATTAGTGCCATTAAATTTCTCCACCTCCATTCTACTGTATGAGGAACTTGCCATCTCAATCTGCAAATAAGATTCGGAATGCTCTGCACAAAAAACTATTAGAAACACTAAGAGGGGGGGGTGAATCAGTGTTTATCTATTAATTATATTTCGGCCAATTAAACATATATCAAAAGTGCATCCAAAGAAACATAACACAAGAACACATAACACATGATATGATTACGGAGAACCTTGATTAGAGGAAAACTCTGGTGGGGATTAGTACCCACAAATATTGTACTAGGTATAATGAACTTGTTAAAGTTCCTTTGCCCTGTTAGAAGTATTCTTTATAATTTGAGTACAATGACCTGGTTAAAGGTCTGACCTTGTTAGGAGTCTTTTACAAAACCCTGTTAAAGGTATATGGCTCACTGCCCAATAAGATGAAGGCTACAACCCTCTAAATGTTGATATGCACTATATCAAAAATGAATTGCTGTAATGACACTATTGTCTGATTAGTTCTATGTATGTGCAAATTATCTTACTCCTTTAAAGATCTATATCATCTACTGACTTCATTATACTACTCATCTATATCTTCCTCATATAAAATAATTGACTCTTGTAACATAACATACTTATATGTTTACAATTGAATAGGCATGACCCAAAACATAAAACTAGTCGGCCTTTAAAACAAAATATACAACACTTCCAAACAAGCTAGCCTAAGCGTGTTTACTACAACATTAATTACATTAATACAAAATTATAACTAAAGGCACTTAGCCATTAAATTATAAAATCATTCACGCTGATCAAAACTGTAGTCGTCTTCCATGCTCTGTTTCCTGGACTACAGGTCTACTGATTTGCCTGTAACATTTCTGTACTAATGTTTCGTATTCTACACATCTAGATCTAGCATTTATATACACCAAAGAGTATACCTAAGCACACATGGTCTGGTGTGATCTCTAACACATGCGTTGATGTACTGATCTCTGTATGTGTCTGTCTGCCCTGTTTTCACACTTAGTCATTTTGTCTTTCATGACAGAACTTAAGTATGACTTTGTTGCCATGATTTACAGCACAAAATAAGTCATACTTCCTCAGGAAGTCAACTTGTCAACAATCTCCCCTTTTTTCATTTATGGCAACAAAGGAATGTGGTTATTTACTCAAAATGACTTCATACAAAAATGACTGTATATCATAATACTTAATGATATATACATATATACTTCTCTGCATATACACATTATATACTACTCCCCCTTTGATATTAATGACAAAGGTGTGCAAAAACTATAAGTCTTCAACATATTTACTCCATGTAGAATTTTGAGTTCACAACTTGAAGAGATTGAATCTCTTTCTACCAAAAGACTTTCATTGCATCAACTGTCTGAAGATGTGCGCATAAAGCATATGTCAATTTCTCCATTTTTATTAGATCCATGCAAGGACTTTGATCATATGTCTATATGGTGTTATCAATCTATTTTATGTTCTCATTAAGAACTTCTAGAGATGGCGCAAGTGCATTCCTCAACTGAGTTTTTCTTATTCTGATCTTGCTAATTTCCAGTTTTGCATTCTCAATTTTGTCCAACTGACCTTGATAGACATTATTGCATATGTTCATATCTTGAGTAGAGTTTTCAACTAATTTCCTTATGTTATCCACCATTTCCTCTGCTTCTACTATTTTTTGGGTGTGCTCAGAGGTGAGCTTCACTCTATCCATGCAGTTTGCAATAACCTTCTTTCCTTTTGCTGCCAACTCTTTAAGTATAGATTGCCCAATCTTTAGGGAGTTCAAATCCAAGGTAAAGTTCTTTACCAATTCATTTAGTCTCTCCTTCTTGTATTCATCTTCTGCAATCTTAGTAGCTGATTCTACTAAGCTACTGAAATGTGTTTTAAAGTTTGTCAGTATGCTATCCACATGTTCAACTGTTTGAACTTTAGCAACTTTCTTATAAGCAGGAACTAACTCATTCAAAATTTTTATTGATTCCACAAAGTGAGGGTTCCTCATCACATGTTTCTATTTTTCCTTTTCAATGGCAAGAACATTGATCTTGATAAGGTCTTCTTCTCCCCATGCATCTAAACTTGCTGAGTTAGGAGTTAACCTTGACAACAATGAGGTGGATGGTTGAGTGGATGGTGAGAAAATAGTATTCTGACTTGTATCTACACATTCACTTTTGACATGAATTTCCTTTACTGGTGTCTCATTATCTTGAGTATTTTTCTCCTTATCCAAGTCTATTGGATCAATGAGAGGAACTTCATCCTATTGTAGAGATGTGTCATCTATGTTCGTTTCCTCGGTGTTTACAAATGCTTCATCAACTTTATTCATATCATTATCAGAAGCTATCATAGATATCTTTACATCATAAATGACTATAGTTTCCTCTGTATCTTTTGCTATCTCAAAGGCTATTGAGATTGAGGGTGCTGAATCCTGTGGACCTGTCATAGGTGCAATCTAAATTTATGGTTCTGTAGCCTATTTGGGAGGAGTTGGAGTAACTTTTGTTGTAGGCGTTGTTGGTGGATACATGTGTCTATCCATAAATACTTGTGCAAATTCCTTTCTAGTCTCCTTACCAATTTTTTCATACTCCTTTTTCATAATTTGTATAGTCCTTGTCTTAGTTTGAAGATGAGGCTTCACCAAATCTAACAATATAGCCTTCTCATCATGCGAGCATACAAGAAGAAGAGTATCCAATGTTTCTTTTCTAATCTTCATGTCCTCTTCTATAGCATGTCTTTTCATGATCTCCAATATGTTCCATAACTGATATGATATTACTGTCTTGAGTTCAAGAACTGTCTTTTTGAACTTGATCATATGAGATATGATCATAGAGTGTATCTTTGTTTTATCAATTTCTTGATACTTGTCATAGACTTTGGAGAGTTTATCTAATCTTCCTTCATTAACAATCATGTTTCTCAAAATATTTAGACTAGGTCTAAATCCTACCTCAGGAGGAGTTTGAATATTCTTAGCTTTGATCCGAGTGTTCCTTGAGGATGGGTGATTTGTAGGTGCTTGCTTCCTTCCTATAGGTTTCTTGCTAGGTACGGAAGGTGGAGATGTATTTAGATCAATGGTTGTAGTAGGTGCAGAGGTGCTCTCCTCATTTATCTTCTTCTTCTTCTTCTGAGTTTCAACAGTTTTCTCAATTTTAACTTGTGCAAGAATCTGCTCAAGTTCTTTAGCAATTTTGGCTTCTTTTGCCTTGTCCAAATCTTCTTGTGTGATTCCATGCATTTTCATAATGTTGGATGTAGTTCTAGATGCTTTCCTTTTGTTAATAGCAAGTTTCAGTTCAATATCCACTTCGTCGGTCTTTTCTCTGTAAGTGCCCCATCTAGGTTCATTAGGGTCTTTGGGTGCTGATAATAAGACTTGCGCATATCCTTCTAACACATGGTCTTCTACTTCATACCCTAGTGGATTAATCCACTTAGTTCTAGGCTCAACAGCCTCCATGCATGTGCAATCTGTCTCTACCATAAAGCATATTGTATCCTTGTATTTGTCAACTATCTTCTCAGATAGTCTAAACCTGTTCTGCATTTTGACTCTAAATATTTTTATATCCATATTCATTGCATCTCTTGCACTATTGTCTACTATGGATTTGAGAGATATCTGAGACATTGTAGGTCTACCCTTGTCTAGATAAAGGTTTGCAACCATTCCAACTATATGGTAATACAAATAGATGATCAGAGATCCAAACCTGAATGCTTTGCTCCTATCATGTTTGATGATTTTGATATTGTCAATCAATTAACCATGCAAGATCTCACATAGGTTGTATTGGGTGTTATCCTTCACTATTCTGATAGTTGCAAGGATTGTTGCTGCAGAGACACTATTCAACCTACTTGCTTGCTAAAACTTATATCCAAGTATCATTGTCATAAGTTTAATGTCATCTTCCTTGATAGGGTCAACTAACATTCTGTGCCTATCACTCCTAGACAAACAAACTTGCTTGATTTATTTCTTGACATCCTTTCCAGTGGGAAACATAGGTCCAATCATTGAACGTCTGGTTAACTAATGGATTAGTTCTGTAGTGATGTGAACTGGGACATCTCCAATCTAGAAAAGATCATCATGAATTATACTTAATAGAATTTTTACCCATTCTGGTTCTTCAAACTCATGCGTATTCGAATACTCAAGAATAGGGTTATCTTGTAAGTGCATGAACTCATCCTTGAATGTGAAATCTAGATTTAACATTGATGCCATATGAGAGGCTATATTATCATCTCCTAATGATTCTTTCTTATAGTAAATGTACACGCGGATATCTTCCACGTGAACAACGCCAAGCATGGTTTTGGAGAAAACCCCTTCCACATCATCCAGTATGGATTTGAATGGATGCTTCTTAAATATAAACCTCTTCCTCTCTACTATATCAAACACAACTAGGGTCACCATACTTACTTGGTATTTTCTTATGTAGGGTTTCCATGAAATTCTGAAATGGCGCGATGGCTAGGGCTCCGTTTCAAATTGATTATCCATTTTCTTCAACTGTCAAACTATTATGCCTTTGTGCCTTGATTTCTTAGTGCTCCAATGCTCTTCAATTTTTGTGCTCTAAAATGTAAATGTGAAAATGATCGACCGCAAATTTATTTTTATACAATCTGTTGCATTTAATGCTTGCAACCATACACAGTGATTTTCAAACTTTGCATGTAATATATTCTTTTAACCATGAATCCAAAGGCGCGTACTCTAAAGTGAGTACACCAACCACATAGGGGTCTTGAGCTAGAATAGCTCCCCCTTAGACCTAGAAGGTTTATTCAAGCATTAGAGGGTGCATCCACTATGGATGCATCAACTACTTTGTCAACATTATTGTCCTTCTTAACTTCAACCCATATTTTGTTTGAATCTTCATTTTCTGAGACAAACTTGACTTCTCCTTTCTCTTAAAATAGTGACTTTTTAGGATCCTCTTGTTTCTGAGTTTTGGATCTGCAAAACCTTGTGCTATGTCTAGCCTTTCCACATGTGTGAAAAATGGTAGGAGGTCTAATGTTCTTACTCATCATGCTACATTGCTTTGTTGTGTGTCCATTCTAGTTGCATATCTGACATGTAATGTTCTGCAAATTTCTTGAGAGTTGATTTCATTGATTGTTTTGATTCATACTTCTATGATTCTGCTAATGTTGAATTTTATGACTTGTTCTGCAATGTATAGCCCTATGACCAAACTTATTATAGGAGTAACAATAACCTTTAAAAGGTCTTACCTCTTTACAATCTCTTGCCAAATGCCCATGTTTATTGCATCCATAACAAGTTTTGTTAACTTGCTTGATTTCTTTTTTAGGTGGTTCAGCTATAACCTCTATAGTATCTTCAACTTTCTTAGCTTTTGAAGATGCTTCAAGGTTTTTTTTCTCTCTTGTGATGATTGTATTTCATCTTGTGCTGTACTGAATCCAAGACCAGTAATGTTCCCTTTTTTCCTTTGCGCATTGAGCTGGGATTGAATTAAATCAGAACTTGTGTGAAGTTTATCAATGTTTTCTTTTGCTTATGTTACTTCAATTTCCAACTTCTTCTTCATGTTTTCCAATTCCAAGACTTTCATGTTTTCCTACAGAAGTTCATCTTCTAATTGTTTGCTTTCTTTGATCTTATCTTCAATGTTGTTTTGGCTATTTGTAAGCTATTCATCCAGATATTCAAGTTTATCCTTTAGAGATTTATTCTCTTCATTAAGCTTTTTGACCATTTGTCCTAGATCACTTATAGAAAAATCTTTCAGATCTTTTCTTAGCCTTTTAATAAGTAATTGAGAGCCATCATTTTTCAATCTTAGTTCTTCATTTTCCTTCTTAGATCTGTCAAGATCATCAAAAGCTGCTTCAAGATTCTTTTTCAAATGTTTTTCTTCAGCTTAGTCCATGATCTCCTCAAGTGGTTAAACTTTCTTTCAAAGGACCAGAGCTCTGATACCAATTGTTAGAAACACTGAGAGGGGGGGTGAATCATTGTTTATCTATTAATTATATTTCAGCCAATTAAACATATATAAAATGTGCATCCAAAGAAACATAACACAAGAACACATAACACATGATATGATTATGGAGAACCTTGATCAGAGGAAAACTCCGGTGGGGATTAGTACCCACAAATATTGTACTAGGTATAATGAACCTGTTAAAGTTCCTTTGCCCTGTTAGAAGCAGTCTTTAAAATTTGAGTACAATGACCTGGTTAAAGGTCTGACCCTGTTAGGAGTCTTTTAAAAAACCCTATTAAAGGTATATGGCTCACTACCCAATAAGATGAAGGCTAAAACCCTCTAAATGTTGATATGCACTATATCAAAAATGAACTATTATAATGACACTGTTGTCTGATTAGTTCTGTGTATGAGCGAATGCTCTTACTCCTTTAAAGAGCTATATCATCTACTAACTTCATTATACTGCTCATCTGTATCTTCCTCATACATAATAATTGACTCTTGTAACATAACATACTTATATGTTTACAATTGAATAGGCGCGACCCAAAACATAACACTAGTCAGCCTTTAAACCAAAATATACAACGCTTTCGAACAAGTCAGCCTAAGCGTGTTTACTAAAAAATTAATTAAATTAATAAAAACTTATAACTAAAGGTGCTTAGCCATTACATTATAAAATCATTCACGCTGATCAAAACTGTAGTCGACTTCCATGCTTTGTTTCCTGGACTGCAGGTCTATTGATCTGCATGTAACTTTTTGATATTGATGTTTCGTACTCTACACATCTGGATCTAGCATGTATATACACCATAGAGTATATACCTAAGTATGCATGGTCTAGTGTGATCTCTAACACATGCGCTGATGTACTGATCTTTGTATGTGTCTGTCTGCCCTGTTTTCACACTTAGTCATTTTGTCTTTCATGACAGAACTTAAGTATGACTTTGTTGCCATGATTGACAACAAAAAATAGGTCATGCTTCCTCAAGAAGTCAACTTGCCAAAAAAAACTCCCACTCAAATTGAGATTATCTCAAAAAACCCTACCCAACAACTAGGATCAAAAGTTGATCAGGCTCTGATACCACTTGTAAGGAAACTCAAGTGCGGAAACATCTTCCTACACTAATCTCTAAAGGAAAGTATTGTGCAAATTATTTTAAATCCTTGCAATTTCAGATTCGTTAACAACTTTAACAATGATATTACAGCCATATACCATGCATATAGAAAAATAGAGAACGACACAATGATTTACCCTGGGGAAAACCTTTCAGTAAAAAACCCTAGCAGTCCAAAACCTGCACAATGTATTATCTTCAACACAACGGTTACAACACACTTGCAATGCAGGTTCTATTAGGAGACAATTGACACACACTGACTAATATAGTAGTCCCTGATCATACCAACAATACACTCTTTTTCTATATCTTTCTGCAACCCTAAAAAACACTTATATCATGCGCTTTCCTTTTTAGGGCAACTTCCAAAGATAGCCGCATTAGGGTTTTACCATTCTCTGAGAAAATAGGAACCCTAAAAAATGGTTTGGGGTGATGTCCCAAAGCCCAAAATTGTGAAAGAGTGTATAGTACTCAACTTTATCAGTTGCCACATGTCATTTCATGTCTTCACCTATCATAGAACCTTCTAGAAATAGCTCTTATGTGTCATAGGAACCCATCATAACCGTTTCAGTCATGATCTCCTTACACACAATTCAAGATGCTGACACATCAAGTGGAGTGACACATCAACATGCCAACTTGACATGTACACTCACACTAAATTACATTATTTTCAAGAAATACATTTTACAAAACAAATAATTAGAATAGGAATTATCCAAGGTTGAGACACCTTATTCCTAACAATGATTATCTATTATGATAATAGTGCTAGAAACACTGAGAGTGGGGGTGTGAATCAGTGTTTATCTATTAATTATATTTCAGCCAATTAAACATATATCAAATATGCATCCAAAGAAACATAACACAAGAACACATAACACATGATATGATTACAGAGAACCTTGATCAGAGGAAAACTTCAGTGGGGATTAGTACCCACAAATATTGTACTAGGTATAATGAACTTGTTAAAGTTCCTTTGCCTTGTTTGAAGTAGTTTTTACAAATTAAGTACAATGACCTGGTTAAAGGTCTGACCCTGTTAGGATTATTTTACAAAACCCTATTAAAGGTATATGGCTCACTGCCCAATAAGATGAAGGCTGAACCCTCCGAATGTTGATATGCACTATATCAAAAATGAACTGCTGTGATGATACTGCTGTCTGATCAATTCCATGTATGCATGAATGCTATTACTCTCTTAAAGAGATATATCATCTATTGAATTTATAGTACTTTCCCTTTGTAACTTCCTCTTGCATTATAATCGACACTTGTAACATATCCTTACATTACATACTTATATCTTCAAATCCAAATAGGTGCGACCCAAAACAAATCATCAGTCGACCCTAAAAGAAAATATACAATGCTTCTAAGAAAGTCAGGGTAAGTGTGTTTCCTACAAAATTAATTACATTAATACAAACTTATAACTAAAGGCACTTAGCCATAACATTACAAAATCATTCACGCTGATCAAAACTGTAGTCGACTTCCATGCTCTGTTTCCTAGACTGCAGGTCTACTAATCTACATATAACTTTTCCATACTGATGTTCCATACTCTGCCCATCTGGATCTAGCATGTATATACATCATAGAGTATATACCTAAGCATGCATGTTCTAGTGTGATCTCTAACACATGCGCTGATGTGCTGATCTTTGTATGTGTCTGTCTACTCTGTTTTCACACTTAGTCATTTTCCTTTCATGGCAAAACTTAAGTATGACTTTGTTGCCATGATTGAAAACACAAAATAGGTCATGCTTCATCAAGAATTCAACTTTCCAACAATCTCCCCCTTTATCATTTATGGCAACAAAGGAATGTGGTTAAGTTACTCAAAATGACTTCATACAAAAATGACTGTATATCATAATACTTAATGATATATACATATATACTTTTCTGCATATACACATTCTATACTACTCCCCCCTTTGACATTAATGACAAAGGTGTGCAAAAAATGTAAGTCTTAAACATATTTAATCCATGTAGACTTCTGGGTACACAACTTGAAGAGATTGAATCTCTTTCTGCCAAAAGACTTTCATTGCATCAACTGTCTGAAGATGCGCGCATAAAGCATATGTCAATTTCTCCATTTTTATTAGATCCATGCAATGACCTTGATCATATGTTTGTATGGTGTTATCAATCTATTTGATGTTATGATTGAGAACTGCTAGAGATGGCGCAAGTGCATTTCTCAACTGTGTTTGCCTTACCCTGATCCTGCTAATTTCCAGTTTTGCCTTCTCAATTTTGTCTAACTATCCTTGGTAGACATTATTGTAGATGTCCATGTCTTGCGTCAAGGTTTCAACTGATTTTCTTATGTTATCCACCATTTCTTTTTCTTTTACTATCTTTTTAGTGTGCTCAGAGGTGATCTTCACTCTATCCATACAGTTTGCTATGACTTTCTTTCCTTTATCTTCCAATTCCTTCAATATAGCCTGTCCAATCTTTAAGGAGTTTAGATCTAAGGTAAAGTTATTTACCAATTCATTTAGTTTCTCCTTCTTGTATTCATCTTCTACAATCTTAGTAGCTGATTCTACTAAGCTAGTGAAATGTGTTTTGAAGTTTGATAAGATATTGTCCACATCTTCAACTGATTGTACTTTGGCTACTTTCTGAATAGTAGGCACTAAGCCATTCAAAACGTTCACCTTTTCCAAGAAGTGAGGGTTCCTCATCACTTGTTTCTCTTTTTCCTTTTCCATGGCAAGAACGCTGATCTTGATTAGGTCTTATTCTCCCCATGCATCCAAACTTGCTGAGTCAGGAGTTAATCTTGACAACAATGAGGTGGATGGTTGAGTGGATGGTGAGAAAATAGTATTCTGACTTGTGTCTACACATTCACTTTTGACATGTATT
>MU226001.1:663384-696174 GCA_018584345.1 Thuja plicata
ACAAGTATTTTGTTGTTGATTGATCTTGTGAAAGAAGATAGTATTTTCCTCTTTTCAATTATTTCAATGATTAAATGAAGATGGGATCATCAAGATCCTAGATGTTGAGTGGTTTGTATGATGCTCTACATCAAATATTTAGATATCATGCAATAGTTGACAAAGATATAAAACAAGACAAACAATATGCCAGCATAGGACACCTTGCTTTAGGTCATAAAAAACATGGATCTAATAACCTTCCTATCATATCATTCAAAAATTACTACACAGATAATTGTTTGAAATCAATTTTGTTCACGACATTCACCATCTGAACTATAATTATCCAAACTATCTATCTATCTTCAAAGTTTTTCCCGAACCCCTTCAAAGTTTTAGCAGCCAGAATCAATAGAAATAGACCACTGAGAGGCTTCCCAAAAAACATGGCCTCTCAGGAAAATAGTTAAGTAACTAATCCATCAGACAGAGGATGCATTTCCTTAAAGTTTAGCATAATAACATGGTAAAAAGGGAAACTAGATGGCCAAATCAGGCTCTTTATCTAAGGCACGATCCTCGCTTGTCACTGGACTTCCTTCTTCATTGGTAACCGATTGAGTTGGCTTCCATTCTTTGTATGCTTGAACTAATTCCTTTGCAAGAGACAGGTGCAGGATTTTAGAGTTCACTATTTGGGACATGGAGGCGTCTTTATTCCAGCTCAGCTTCTTCACCTTATCAGTAACATTAGATAACTTATCAACACACAAATAAAGCATGGATTCAATCCTTGCTATCTGGGTCAAATCAAAGGCCTTGGGATGAATCTTGTCTCTGATAGTTTTAATAGCTGATTCAAAAGCATCCAAAGCACCTTTCAGTTCATGTTCACCAAAGACAGAGGGGTAGGTATAAGTGAAATTAATCACTTTCAACTCTGTTAGGGTAGCCTTTTGGATTTGCTTTGCTTCAACTTCATATTCTTTATTCTCTGTAATGGCACTTCTTATCAGAGAAATACACCAACTGATGTTTTTTTTGAGTATGAATAAGTAAGACTCCTCAGCACCTTTAAGTGACTTTTCTGCATAGAATTTATTAAAAACGTATCTTTCAATTTCCATGAATTTGGTCATTGTTGACACCCAGTTTTCTTCATCTATTCCCCATACTTGATGTTGAGCCTACAGTTCCCCTATCATTGTCTTAGTGTTATGAAGAATTGAATGGGAATCTTTAATATAATGTTTGCCATTATTTAACACTTGAGCCATCCATTCATCAACTGAAGAAACTAAAGTTTGTCCCCTTTGAACTTGATTCAGTAGAGTCTTATTTTCTTCAGAATTGGGATCAAACACTTGAGAATACTGAGACAATGGGGTAGTATCAAAGTTGTAAAACGCATTAATAAATTGAGAAAGTGAAACAATGGTCTATTTCAACTCTTTCTTCTCTTTTCTATCCTGCACCGATGTAATCAACATTTGTTGGACTGTTTCTTTGAATAGGTGGTTTTTCCCAGCTCTGTCCATTGTTCCCAACTCAATGTTGGTAACTTCAAAGTCCTCAATCACCACATCTTGCTTCTCCTCCTTAGGTCTATAAGTAGCGACCTCAGCTGTCC
Organism: Thuja plicata; assembly: GCA_018584345.1. NCBI lineage: Eukaryota > Viridiplantae > Streptophyta > Pinopsida > Cupressales > Cupressaceae > Thuja > Thuja plicata. Next base: position 664,997 of record MU226001.1, read on the forward strand.
ACTTTCTAGTCTTAGCATCAGAAAACATGCACACTGTGCTTTTCACCTTCTTGGCTTTAGGGCCTTTTTTAGCATACTTACAATATCTTGCATTGGTATTGACACAAGGATCAGACTCCGCTTCTTATTTACTAAAGAAGTTAACCATTTGGGCATGTCACTAGTTGTTGCTAGTTGGTGACCAACTTTAACAGGAGTATCCATTAGATCCAGGGTTACATCTTCAAGATCAAAAAGATCTTTCCCAATTTGATCATCCTCACCAATTTTATAGTTCAAGTCTTCAAACTTGTCATCTTCCAGATTAACTATCTCTGTCTATTCTTGAGTCATCTTTGCCTTCTTTTGTGATCGAGAGTGTGACCTAGCGATATGTTGAGGAGAGACCATAGATGAAAGTTCTGCAATAGACTTCTTTTTAGATTCTTTCTTCTGGTACTTACAAGATGAACCTGCATTATCAGATATTTAGGCATATTAGAAACAATGGGGGGAGAAAATAAAATTGAAGATTTATTTCCAGTCCTTTTAGGACTGGACTACTCTTTTTTCACTTGTAGCCATTTCTCAGTTAATTTGAGAACATGTTGTGTTCTACTTTTAATGTCATCATCTTCCTCCTTTGACCAATCAACATCTACCTCTTCAGTATCCTGAAGTCTTTTGAAATTAGGCTCAATCAAATTAGAACCATCATCTGTTACTCCCTCTATGCTGAATTGTATTCTCATGGATAGAATTTGAGAGATGCAGAGTCTACTATGGCTTCTAGTCATGACTTGAGATTCGTTTACACAATCCTCCCAAAAATCCTCTAAATGGGGAACTGGAAACATGTGAGACCTTAAACCCAGGCTTCCGCTAGCAAAATTTTTGTTATCAAAGCCTATTCTTTCTGAGTAGTACTTGAAATCAAAATGACCAAGGTCACTTCTGATACTTATGGCATCTTCAAAGGTTAGACATGAAAGCTTTCCTAGCTACAATGGGAATATTTTTTCACCTCGGTCTCTAGGAAGGAAACGTTTAGCACAACGGCAAGCTATCTATAGATTTCAGCAAAAATAAAATAGTCAAATGCATATCTAGGCAATTCTATATGGGCATCCTCAAAACCACCAATTCTTAAATAAGAGAACTTAGGGAATTGGATATAATAACTCCCAAACCTAGTCACAAAGTGTTGAGCTTCTGAGCTCATCCTCCTAGCGAAATCTCTAGACATTTCAAAGCACGGCTTTCCCATAAAAGTATCATGAAATCTCCTGTAATTCTAAATCACACTATCTTTGTGAAGCATAGAGAAATATTCAAACACACACATGCCATCAATCCAAGGCTCGTGAACCATGCCATCACATATCCTACTACATGCTAGGAAATACATGAGATAAGAAGACATTTAAAAGCTACAACCAATATGCTTGGAACTATTCAACTGTTCCCTCATGGATTTTGCAATTAACTCAGCCCAATCCAGTTTATGCTTTCCCTCTAAAATAATTTCTACATAGCAGAATAACTAGTCTAAAAACAAAGAAGCCTTGGGTGACCCTCTAACTCTGTGCAGCATTACCATGATATCACTAATGTGTGGATGCATGTGATTTCTGTTTAACTTCTTGGGAAAATGGGAACCTCCTCTTTGGGCATTTAACAACCAATACTTAGCCATGGAAGTATGATTCGCATCAGCATTAGGCTTGAACTTAACTAAGGATTGGGTAGGAGAAAAATATAAAAAAGTCCATTCTTGGATTTGGAAAGCTGGGGCAACAATTCCTCTATTCACAGGCATTAACACTTCACCATTTCTGTTAAGAATTGACTCAGTTTGCTGGTCATAATGTTTAATACATTCATGGACAAGCTCAAGGGAAACCACTATAGGAGGGAAGCATGCGGCTATACATAACCCACTACTCAAAATTTCCATAGAAGGGACATTTTCTTCAACACATGCAGTAAGCCTATCAGCTATCCCTTCAATATCATACCCTTTTAGATCAGTGTCTGTTGTGATAGAATTTTCGCAGACTAAACTAGACACATTACCAAAGAAATGAAATGCTGACTTCATTCTTGCCAGAATAGAATACAAATTGCTACAGAAACCCCCGTAAAATTCACCAGCTTTTAAACTTAAACAATGGAAGAATGATAGCCTGACTTACCTTGATCTCTGAGGAAAATTATGCAATCGGAGCTCTGAAAACCCTTACCTCTGCTCTTCACGCAGCAACAACAATTCAAAAAAAAAGAACACTAAGAAGAGCTTTTAAAAGAAACATCTTGAATGAGTAATTAATTACTCATAATTAAGACAATAATGTCTCAAAGAGAGAACTGACCATTCCCACATGCGATCATTAATTGCCACTTTGCACAAACTTTTGTGTCACATGAATTCCTTATTAATTTGATAGCTCAAACATGACTTAACCGCCGCCAAAAAGACCTCTTCATTAAAAGCTTTACCCAAATGGGGTCTACATTTGAAAAGATGGTGGTTGTTCTTGGTTTCTACCACATGTCACCTTTTAAAGATCCTTGAACACTCTTGAACACCCTTGAACACTCTTGAACTAAGTTCAAGGCTGTTTGTATGTGTTCACCATGGTTCAAGCCTATTTCTTAATATCTCGCCAACACTTTATTACAAAGAGCCAAAATATTTCAACCGATAACTTTCCACCCTTGATCGACCAAATTCCTGTAGCTTGTGATCACGAAACACCTTCTTTAGATAAAATGCTAATCACCCGCTTCCACTTCATAAAAATATGAACAAACTTGAACACCCTTGAACACTCTTGAAATGAGTTCAAGGCTGTTCATAGGTGTTTGGACCTGTTCAAAAGATATGTTAGCATAAAACTTTTCTCTCTTTAGCGAGCAACGATGGAACATAGGGAAGATCTTTCACTGGGATTTTAAACATGAGAGCTTAGGCAGCTTGAGATACACAAAATAACAAGGGGACTCTGAAAAAAGTAACACCCAGGACAAAGATCAAGATTTTGACTATCACCGGCGCTGACTGGGGACTGGATTTTACCCAAAAGCTAGAGAACTCAAATACTCTGGTTTCACAAACTGCTACAAAAAGGGCTCAGAAAACTCGCAAGAAAGGAAAGACACACCAAATGGAAACAAACCTAACCTAATATATATAGCAAGACATAGAGACTGAGACTAAAGCTTCAGCAATTTAAGATCTTGCCCATTATAGGAAAATGGTTAGATCGTTCCATTTGGATAAGCCAACTTGAAAGCATTCATTCCCAGCTCTTTAATGATAACAAAGGAGCCTTTCCACAGTGACTCAAACTTACTGTGGGCGCCTTTAGGAGCCTTTCTTTTATCCCATAACAGAACTTCATCTCCCTTCAGAAAATTCCTGGGTCTTACTTTCCTGTCAAAAATGTTCTTCACTCTAGCTTGATGCTCAGTAATCTTATCTACCAGAGCTTCTCTTTCTTCTTCTATTTTATGCAAGTACATAATTATTTTCTCCAAGGAGTCTTTGAAAGTTTGATCCTCAATGGCCATTTGCAGCTTAGCTACGGAGAGTTCCAGAGGAACTGATACCTGTGCCCCAATTCCATACACCAACTCAAAGGGTTCCATACTGATTGCTCTTTTAGGCGTAATTCTATCAGCCCAAAGGGCTTCAAAAAGATTCTTGTGCCAATTTTTTCCACTATCATCTACTAGCTTTTTCATGATCATTATCAATTTTTTATTACTTGACTCAGCCTATCCATTTTCTTGGGGGAAATAATTGGACGAATGAGCCAAAGAAATATTGTGATCAAAATAGAAAAGGGAAAGCTCCTGCAAAGAGAAATAAGTGGCATTATCTGCTACAATATTTTGGGGTACTCCAAAACACACCAAGATGTTATCTTTTAAGAAATCACAAACTACTTGGGAATTAGCCTTTTTGGTTGGAATAGCCTCGACCCACTTAGTGAAGTAGTCAGTCGCTGTTAGGATATAAATGTGACCTGCACTTGATTGAGGATTGACAGGGCCTATAAAATCAATACCACATTGCTTGAATGGTTCACTCACTATAACTGGTCTTAAGGGTAAAGCACCTAATTGAGGTCTTCCAAAAAATAATTGACATTTTTCACAATTCCTGACGAATGCATAGGCATCTCTGAACATACCTAGCCAATAAAAACAATTTTGGAGAATTTTGAATGCCATTACGGTTGACAAGAAATGGCCTCCACAGGCCTCTTCATGAAAAGCTTTGAACAACTTCAATTGCTGACTTTTATCCACACATCTTAGAAACGTACCATCAAGACCCCTTTTATACAGCACACCTTGCCATATTACATACTTAGCAGCTTGTAGCCTCAGAGTTCATCTTTCTTTTGATGACAGTCTTTGTAGACATTCTCCATACATGAGGAAATAGGCAATGTCACAAAACCAAGGATCTGTTAAACTAACCAATAATACTTGAGATATTTCAGGTTCCAGATTTTTAGGATGACCAACATTTTCTACAATAAATTTACACAAACCTCTACCTCTAACCAGTTTAGTGGGTTTGATTATCAAATCATATTCCTAAATTTTTGTCACCCATGTTGCTCTTTTGTTCATGGCTATTTCTTGTTGGGTGAGTAATGCCTTCACCGCTGAATCAGGGACAAATACTATAGAATCAGAATGGAGGATGTAGAATCTAAACTACTTAACCAATTTCACCATAGCAAAGGCTTGTTTTTCAATTGGAGAATACTTTAGTTCATGTTTCTTTAAAGGTGTACTCATGAAAGCAATAGGAGCTTCATTTCCTGAAACATCTTTCTAAGTTAGAATTCCAGACAATGTGTGATCATAAGCATAGTAATAGAAGATAAAATATTTTTTGTAATTTGGGTAAACTAGAGATGGGGCATTGGACACAACTATCTTAATTTCTCCAAAAGCCTTTCTACCTTCTTCTATCCACTTGAAGGGATGTTTTTCACTCATCATTCCCACTATCTGCCTTGTTAACTCAGAAAAATCTGGGACAAAAGCCCTCAAGAATTTAATCTAACCGAAGAAAGATTTGACTCCTATCCTCATTGAAGGTAGATTGATCTATTGAATAGCCTTGACTCTTTTGAGATCAATTTTAATTCCCTCTTTGGATATGATATGTCCCAATAATTTTCCCTCAGTCACACCAAAAACTATTTTTTTAGGATTAAGAGATATGCCATGATCTCTACATCTCTACAGAACTGATTTAAGATCCCGAACATGATGTTTCCTTCTTTTAGAGTAAACAGTTAGATCATCAAGGTAAATTACTATGATTCTATTTTTCAAATCAGCAAAAGAAGAATCCATTGCCCTTTGAAAATTTGCCCCCATATTGATCAGGCCAAAGGGAATCCTATTGTAAGAAAAAGTTCCCCATGGTGTAGTAAAAGCAGTCTTCTATTTTTCATCATCAACTACACTTACTTGATTATATCCAGAAAACCCATCAAGTAGAGACATCATTTTTGACCTTGCAATAGCCTATAATACGTGTTCCATTTTGGGCAGGGTGTAATTATCTTTGAGACTGGCCTGATTTAAATTCCTAAAGTCTACACAGATTCTTATTTCACCTTTCTTTTTTCTGATAGAGACAATATTTGCAATCCAGGTTGAATGGTGAATAGGGTAGATGATTCTGGCTTTTAGCATCTTTTCAACTTCTTTTAACATTTCTTTAGAAACCTTAGGATTGTAACTACAAATCTTTTTCCTAAAAGGCTTTGATTCAAGCTTGAGAGGGATGTGATGACTGAATTTCCCTTTTCAAAAATCCTTAAGATCACTATAATCCCAAGCAAAAACATCACTGTAGGCTGTTAACAGGATCTAGAGATTTTTCTTTTCTTGGACAGACAAAGTTTTACCTATAGAAATCCACTTGGGTTCAGCCACAGTGCCAATGTTCACCTTGTTATATTCCTTTTGCACATCTGATTGAGAATTTTTTTTTGAAATGAAACTATCATCCTTTCGAGAAAACAAGTTCTCTAAGGAAACCAAACCTTTGGGACTTGTGTTGCTCTTCAACTGGACAACTTCTTCTTCTAGTAAGAATTTGGGATTTAACCCTTCGCTATCTTCATTCATTCCTTCAAAGTACATAGAAGAGAAAGCTTCTACACATGCCATAAAATCCTTTATTCGGGTATCATCTTCAAAAACTTGCAAGTGTTCAATGTTGTCTAGGACAGCTGGTCTATATATCATCTCGACCCTATATGTTCCTATTTTGAAATCCAGGTGAGGAAGGAGCAGAGATACTGATATGGCTAGGGAGTCAGCCTTTGTATTGAGGCTCCTGGGAATACCTTCTATGGAAAAGGCTTCAAAAGAATCTATTTCATCTCATACCAAATTTCTATAATGTCTCAAATGCTCATTTTTTACTGAAAAGTGACCCTTTACTTCTTTGACGATAAGCTTAGCATCACCTTTCACAACAAGTGCCTTTACTCCCAATGATTTGGCTTCTCTTAACCCTAACAACAAAGCCTCATATTCGGCAATATTGTTCGTATTTTTAAAATCTAGTTTGTAGGAAAAAGGAATATACTAATCATCAGGCCCCTTAAAGACTACACCAGCTCCAGAACCCGTGGTAGCACAACTACCATCAAATTCCATCAACCAAATTTGCTCATTTCCACCAGGATGTTCACAAATAGGAAGGGCTTCATATGAGAAAATCATGTAATTACCAAATTCATAGTCTTCAAATAAAATTTGTGCCTTAGGATCATTAGATGGAATTACAGTGTATTTTTTCTTAGCTTCAGGTTCCAGTTTGACCTTTTTCTTCCCAATAGGGATGATGGCTTCTAACCAATCCATCTTTATTTCCCCACCCATGTCTCTGCAGAAAGTTCTACTCAAGAGAATACCGTAACTTTCAGGTATGTCTGCTACTAAAATAGTTAGTTTGAGTCTCTTATCAAGATAGGCTGCTAAAACAACTTGAGCATCTTTAACTTGACCAATTAAGGGCACTTGTTTTCCATCCATTGAATAGCACCTCCCAAAGGTTTTGGTCATGGTTAAACCTAAAGCCTTGGCTACAGATGAGGGCATAACGTTATCAGAGGCACCTGAGTCTATAATGCAGTTACTCATTTTGAGGCCATTTAAGAGTAGGGAAATATAAAAGGGGTCAGGCTTCCTACTTTCATCAAATTCACATTTCACTTCAGGATTAGGAGTGACAACAGTGTCACTCTGATTCATGACAAATGGTGAAATAACTACAGGAATATTGATTGGATGATCAATTGGGTCAGCAGTACATTGGTTAGATTGTGATGAGTCCCCAAGGTCACCTTTCACATATTTGACTAATTTGTCTAATTCTTTAGGGTTTAACCTCAGATATTCTGCAGGGGAGATTTGGATAGCAGAAGACTTGCAAAATTCTACAAAATTGAAAGAAGACAATCTAGAATCTTTTTGCACAACCTTAACATCAGGATTCAAAGTACTAGAAGAAGAAGCATTACTTACAGGATCCTAAGTTTTATGGATAGGATTAGCTAGAGTTGAAGTGCTCTTTGAAAACTTTTGATTTCAAGTAAGCATAGCACAAACAGGATCCCCAAGGGTGACCAGAATATCTCCTCTTTCTGAGTTAGATTCGTATTCTAAAAAGTATGAACTAGAGTCACTAGGTCTATCTTGAGGGAGCTCTTCCATAGTATATTCTCCTAACACATCTTTAGTGGCCTCCATTTGTACATGTCTTTGCATATTAGGGAAAGAATTGCCATCATGATCTGTTGTTAGATGAAAGGAACACATGCCAGCTTCTTTTGGTGAAGCTTCTATGGACAATCTTGGTTGATTCAGAGGTAATAGAGGAGTTTTATTGTGCCATTAATTAGGTTGTTTTGAATGATATCTTGATAAGGAGAAGGGAATGAAGATCCTTGTTTTGGTAATTGCCTTTTCAAGGCAATTACGTCATTCAATAGTCTTTGAATGACTGGATCTATAGGGGCTGAAGTAGAAGGTTGAGAATGAGGACTCTGAACATCTTTTCTCCATTTCCTAGCTGTAATAAGATCATCTTCTAACTTAGTAGCCTATTCTTGGGCAACAGCTAAATCAGCTGGCCTACTCCTTCTTAAGTGAAATCCTATGTCCGGGGGCATAGAATTTACAAAGAAACACTGCTAGTTTTCAGGGGTTGGTCTTTTGGCAACAGGGATTCTATGGATAACTTTGTTGTATCTTGCCACATAATCTCTCATTGGCTCATGAATCTCCTTCTTCATTTGTGTCAATTGTGCTAGCAAAGAATGTTCATCATCAACCCCTTTAAAACACCCTTCAAATGTTGTCTTCAAGGTTTTCCAATTTGTGATTGATCCAGCTAGCAAATGGCCAAACCATTCCATAGATCCTTCTGAGAGAGATTGAGTGAAGAGTCTTACTGCTACATCTTCATGTTGTACTTCTAGAATGGCTGTAGCTACTTTGAATGCATTCAAGTGCTCATCTACCGAAACTTTACCATCTCCCAAAAATTTAGGTAAGACTTCTTTAATACCCTTAGGAAGAGGATGATGAGCTCCCAAATTTAAAGGACCAATGGTTGTACCCCATGGCTGAGCCATAACTGCACTTGGGAAGATTGTAACTAAAGGTGGTGCTTGAATACCAGATAAAGTTAAAGCTTGCCAAACACTAGAGGATGAAGAAGAATTGGGGGTACCTTTAGGAGGAGAAGAGGGTCTAGTTTTTTCTTTAGGTCTTAAGATGGAAGAGGAGGAAAAATGAATATTCTACAAGCTTTCAAAGAAAGTATCAAAAATACCCTCCTTCCTCTGAGACCTAGTTTAAGGTCGAGAATCAAGAATTATTCTATCTTATTACCTCTGAGCGATTCTATCAACAAGTTGTACCTCCTAGGTGATTGGGAGTCCTCTTAACCACTCTCCTATATCTTCCTCTTCTTCTAAAACTAGGAGAACTTGTTAATACTGGTGATAGCTGGTCTTTAAACTCCAAGAGACAATGTTCAAATCAGAAATGATATCTTCTTGAGTGCTTTAAAAACTAAGGTCTGGCTGAATAACAGGAGGTTTCTCCTCCAAATTGGGTATTATCATAGCTGGTAGGACCATAACTTGTTCATAAAATAGATCATTAAAACACAAGTCTACACTATATGTGATTCCCCAGTAGAGTCGCCAAAAATCTGTTAGTGAACAGATTTGTCTTTCTACAAATAACCTTTTAAGTTTACTCTATCACCCTTAAAAGACAAACTATTTCTAACAGTTGGGTAAGTGTCTTTCGTGATCACTTCCCTTTGAATTTTATAATAGGTACAACTCCCTAATATGATATTCAATGAAATGAGATAAGGATTTAATCGGTTAGATTTTGACTAGAAAGCTTATAAAGGCAGCAAAATCATTCTTTGATGACATGCTTCTAAACAACTATAAAGAAAATATAACTCAATAATGAATAGGAAGGAAACACAGTCACTTCTGCAATGACATCTCATGAAAAAAAAAAACAACTTCTAACTACAGATAATAGATAACAGATAAAATTCAAGATTTAGATATCATGCAACAGTTGACAAAGATATAAAACAAGACAAACAATATGCCAGCATAGGACACCTTGCTTTAGGTCATAAACAACATAGATTTAATAACCTTCCTATCATATCATTCAAAAATTACTACACAGATAATTGTTTGAAATCAATTATGTTTATGAAATTCACCATTTGAACTATAATTACCCAAACTATCTATCTATCTTCAAAGTTTTTCTTGAACCCCTTCAAAGTTTTAGCAGCCAGAATCAATAGAAACAGAGCACCGAGAGGCCTCCCAAAAAACATGGCCTCTTGGGCAAATAGTTAAGTAACTAATCCATCAGATAGAGGGCACATGTCCTTAAAGTTTAGCATAATAACATGGTAAAAAGGGAAACTAGATGGCCAAATCAGGCTCTTTATCTAAGGCACGATCCTCACTTGTCACTGGACTTCCTTCTTCATTGGTAACCGATTGAGTCAGCTTCCATTCTTTGTATACTTGAACTAATTCCTTTGCAAGTGATAGGTGCGGGATTTTAGAGTTCACTATTCAGGCCATGGAGGCATCTTTATTCCAGCTCAGCTTCTTCACCTTATCAGTATCATTAGATAACTGATCAACACACAAATAAAGCATGGATTCAATCCTTGCTATCTGGGTCAAATCAGAGGTCTTGGGATGAATCTTGTCTCTGATAGTTTTAATAGCTGATTCAAAAGCATCCAAAGCACCTTTCAATTCATGTTCACCAAAGACAAAGGGGTAGGTATAAGTGAAATTAATCACTTTCAACTCTGTTAGGGAAGCCTTTTGGATTTTCTTTGCTTCAGCTTCATATTTGTTATTCTCTATAATGGCACTTCTTATCAGAGCAATATGCCAACTAATGTTTTTTCTGAGTATGAAGAAGTAAGAATCCTCGACACCATTAAGTGACTTTTCCACACAGAATTTATTAAAACCATGCCTTTCAATTTTTATGAATTTGGTCATTGCTGACACCCACTTTTCTTCATCTATGCCCCATACTTGACGTTGAGCCTGCAATTCCCCTATCATTGTCTCAGTGTTATGAAGAATTGAATGGGAATCTTTAATATACTATCTGCCATTATTTATCACTTGAGCCATCCATTCATCAACTGAAGAAACTAAAGTTCATCCCCTTTGAACTTGATTCAGTAGAGTCTTATTTTCTTCAGAATTGGGATTAAACACTTGAGAAGACTAAGACAACGGGGTAGCATCAAAGTTGCAAAATGCATTAATAAACTGAGAAAGTGAGACAATGGTCTATTTCAACTCTTTCTTCTCTTTTCTATCGTGCACCGATGTAATCAACATTTGTTCAGCTATTTCTTTGAATAGGTGGTTTTTCCTGGCTCTGTCCATTGTTTCCAACTCAATTTTGGTAACTTCAAAGTCCTCAACTGCCACATCTCGCTTCTCCTCCTTAGGTCTATAAGTAGCCACCTCAGCTGTCCACTTTCCAATCTTAGCATCAGCAAACATGCGCACTGTGCTTTTCACCTTCTTGGCTTTAGGGGCTTTCTGAGCATACTTACTCACAATATCTTGCACTGGTATTGACACAGGGATCAGACTCCGCTTCTTATTGACTGAAGAATTTAACCATTTGGGCATGTCACTAGTTGTTGCTAGTTGGGGACCAACTTTAATAGGAGTATCCATTAGATCCAGGGTTACATCTTCAAGATCAAAAAGATCTTTCCCAATTTGATCATCCTCACCAATTTGATAGTTCAAGTCTTCAAACTTGTCATCTTCCAGATTAACTGTCTCTGTTTGTTCTTGAGTCATCTTCGCCTTCTTTTGTGATTGGGAGCATGACCTAGTGATACATTGAGGAGAGACCATAGATGAAATTTCCACAACAGACTTCTTTTTAGATTCTTTATTCTACTGCTTACTAGATGAACCTGCATTATCAGATGTTTTAGGCATATTAGAAACAATGGGGGGAGAAAATAAAATTGAAGATTTATTTCCAGTCTTTTTAGGACTGGACTGTTGTTTTTTCGCTTGTAGCCATTTCTCAGTTAATTTGAGAACATAATGTGTTCTACTTTTAATGTCATCATCTTCCTCCTTTGACCAATCAACATCTACCTCTTCAGTATCCAGAAGTCTTTTTAAATTAGGCTCAATCAAATTAGAACCATCATCTGTTACTCCCTCTATGCTGAATTGTATTCTCATGGACAAAATTTGAGAGATGCAAAGTCTACTATGGTTTTTGGTCATGACTTGAAATTCATTTACACAATCCTCCCATAAATCCTCTAAATGGGGAACTGGAAACATGTGAGACCTTAAACCCAGGCTGCTGCTAGCAAAAATTTTGTTATCGAAGCCTATTCTTTCTATGTAGTACTTGAAATCAAAATGACCAAGGTCACTTTCGATACTTATGGCATCTTCAAAGGTTAGACATGAAAGCTTTCCTAGCTGCAATGGGAATATTTTTTCAGCTCGGTCTCCAGGAAGGAAACATTTTAGCACAACGGAAAGCTTTCTATAGATTTCAGCAAAACTAAAATAGTCAAATGCATATCTAGGCAATTTGGTAGGGGCATCCTCAAAACCACCAATTCTTAAATAAGTGAACTTAGGGAATTGGATATAATAACTCCCAAACCTAGTCATAAAGTGTTGAGCTTCTGAGCTCACCCTCCTGGCCGAATTTCCAGACATTTCATAGCAAAGCTTTCCCATAAAAGTATCATGAACTCTCCTGTAATTTTGAATCACACTATCTTTGCGAAGCATAGAGAAATATTCAAACACACACATGCCATCAATCCAAGGCTCGTGAACCATGCCATCCCATATCCTACTGCATGCTAGGCAATACATGAGATAAGAAGACATATAAAAGCTATAGCTAGTATACTTAGAACTATTCAACTCTTCTCTCATGGATTCTGCAATTAACTCAGCCCAATCCAGTTTATGCTTGCCCTCTAAAATAATTTCTACATAGCAGAATAACCAGTCTAAAAACAAAGAAGCCTTAGGTGACCCTCTAACTCTGTGCAGCATTACCATGATATCACTAATGTGTGGATGCATGTGATTTCTGTTTAACTTCTTGGGCAAACAAGAACCTCCTCTTTGGGCATTTAACAACCAATACTTAGCCATGGAAGTACGATTTGCATCAGCATTAGGCTTGAACTTAACTAAGGATTGGGCAGGAGAAAAAGCTAAAAAAGTCCATTCTTGGATTTGGAAAGCCAAGGCAACAATTCCTCTATTCACAAGCATTAACACTTTGCCATTTCTATTAAGAATTAACTCAGTTTGCTGGTCATAATGTTTAATACATTCATGGACAAGCTCAGGGAAAACCACTACAGGAGGGAAGCATGCGGGTATACATAACCCACTACTCAAAATTTCCATAGAAGGGACATTTTCTTCAACACATGTAGTAAGCCTATCAGCTATCCCTTCAATATCATACCCTTCTAGATCTGTGTCTGTTAGGATAGAATTCTCGCAGACTAAACTAGACACATTCCCAAAGAAATGAAATGTTGACTTCATTCTTGCCAGAATAGACTGCAAATTGCTACAAAAACCCCCATTAAATTCACTAGATTTTAAACTTAAACACTGGAAGAATGGCAGCCTAACTTACCTTGATCTCTGATTAAAATTCTACAACCAAAGCTCTGGAAACCCTTACCTCCGCTCTTCACACAGCAACAACAATTCAAAAAAAAATAACACTAAGAAGAGATTTTAAAAGAAACATCTTGAATGAGTAATTAATTACTCATAATTAAGACAATAATGTCTCGAAGAGAGAAGTGACCATTCCCACACGCAATCATTAATTGCCACTTTGCACAAACTTTTATGTCGCACAAATTCCTCATTAATTTTACAGCTCATACATGACTTAACCGCTGCCAAAAAGACCTCTTCATTAAAAGCTTTACCTGAATGGGGTCCACATCTGAAAAGATGGCGGTTGTTCTTGGTTTTTGCCACATGTCACCTTTTAAAGATCCTTGAACACTCTTGAACACTCTTGAACACCCTTGAACACTCTTGAACTGAGTTCAAAGCTATTCATATGTGTTCACCATGGTTCAAGCCTATTTCTTAATATCCCGCCAACACTTTAGTACAAAGAGCCAAAATATTTCAACCGATAACTTTCCACCCTTGATCGACCAAATTTCTGTAGCTTGTGATCATGAAACACCTCCTTTAGAGAAAATGCTAATCACACACTTCCACTTCATAAAAATATGAACAAACTTGAACACCCTTGAACACTCTTGAATTGAGTTCAAGGCTATTCATAGGTGTTTGGACCTGTTCAAACTTATTCAAAATATATGTTAGCATAAAACTTTTCTCTCTTTAGGAAGCAAAGATGGAACATAGGGAAGATCTTTTGCTGGGATTTTAAACATGAGAGCTTAGGCAGCTTGAGATACACAAAATAACAAGGTGACTCTAAAAAAAGTAACACCAAGGACAAAGATCAAGATTTGGACTAACATACTCCTAATAACAATTTAACTTTGGAAATTTTGGTAGGCAAACTTACTGCATTTGAGATGTCAAATTTTGACAACTATACTCCACAAGCTGTTGAATCTACATTCAAGTCACAGATGGTCATCAGCAAATCTAAGAAAGGAAATAAATGTGTGGACAGTGATAGTGACACCTCAGATGATGACCTAGAAGAGCTTGAGGCACTTATGGCAAGAAGACTAGCTAGAGGAAAAAGAAAATTCAAAGGTAAACTTCCTATTATTTGTTTTTCTTATAACAAAGTTGGTCATATTGTTGCTAGATGTCCTGACAAGAATGAAAAAGATGAAAGAAGAGACAACAAGTACAAAGATAGAAAGGATGACTAAGACTACATAAAGTACAATGACTAAAAAGACAAAGGTAAGAAATATTGCTATATAGCTGAAGAAGCTTTTGAAAGTGAATCTGAAAAATCTAATGAAAATGATATAGAAGTAGTGTATGTTGCAATAAAAGATGATTCTCATGATGATGAGAAAAATGCACTAATTTCTTATATGAGTAAAGGTGATCATTGGATTATTGACAGTGGTTGTTCACATCACATGACTGGTGATAAGGACAAATTTGAAACCTTTGATCAATGCAAAGGTGGATATGTTAAGTTTGGTAATGATACACCTTATAGAGTCAAAGGGAAAGGATCAATTCAATTGAATAATAAGATTAGATGTGATGATTTATATTGGGTTGATGATCTTAAGTATAACTTGTTGAGTGTTTCACAGCTAAACACTTTTGGTTATCGAGTTGAATTCCATCACAGGAAAGCAAAGATCTATAATGCCAATGGAGAATTAGTTGGAGGTGGTGAGCAAACAAAAGGTAACTTATTCTATCTGGATTTAGCTAAAGAGACATGCTTGTTTGCACAATATAATGATATTTTCTTATGGAATAAGAAGCCATGTCATGTTAACTTTGATAACTTGGTAAGCATAAGTAAATTGAAAAAATTTAGAGGGCTGCCCAAGTTAAACAAACCTAAGAATGCAATGTGTAAGCAATGTCAGTTGGGAAAAATGACTAAATCTAGTTTTAAAAGCAAAGCTCATACTTCTAAGAATATTTTGGAATTGGTTCATACTAACCTTTGTGGACCTATTGGTGAGGAAAGTTACTATGGAGAAAAATATTTTATTCTATTTGTAGATGACTACTCTAGGATGATGACTGTTATGTTTCTCAAAGAGAAATCTAATGCATTTTGTTATGCCCTGCATCCCTGTCCCTACATTTTGTGTGCAAAATGTTGGGTACCCCCTTTTTTTTTGTTTTGTTTTTGCTTGCGCCCTTGCCTTGTCTTTCTTTCCCTTTTTGTTTTCTTTCTCCAGGGTTTTCTTCTCTGGCATTGTGTCTTGTTTGTTTTCTTTCCGTCTCTGGGACTAGGGTCCTGGAGGTTTCCTTTTGTTGGAAACTGGATTCCGGACTCCAGGATTATTCGTCATGATGTTCTTAAGGATATTATCATGAAGAATCCCCGGGCCCAGAGTTTAGAGGTTTTCTGTCTGGAGATTGCTGGAAGAAGGAGGATTTCCTTTTTACCACGGGTATAAATAGAAATTATCTGTCACTTCCACATTTACCGCGATTAAAACCTTCAAGCACTTAGAGAAAATTAGAGAGCAATTTCAAAGTGATCCATAGAGCATTTACAGAAAGTTTGCGATAATCAACGCTTAACATCTTCCGCCATTCTCAGGCAATTGCAAGTGCTTTGTGGTGGTGACTCTGACAGTTTGGCAGCTCGAGCTCACGCGGTTAAATCCTCCCTTTACTCCGCCTTCTACGTTCTCAGGTTGGTGTTTCTACTTTTCCATTTTTCTATTCTTGCTCCCGCCTCTCTGGTTTTCTTTGGTTGTATTTGGTTTTTGTTTGCCTTGTTTTGTTATGTTTCTCTATTTCGTTTATTTGTCTGGTTTGTTGTTTTTCGGTTTCACCGCCCGTTGGTGGGTCGGCTCTCTGTCAGAAGGTTGTCCGCCCTCTACGTAGAGGTAGTTTTAGTTGTAGATAGTTGTAGATAAGTTTCTGTCTCATCTGGTTTTCCCGCGGGCATCGCCCTACATTGTATATTCATGTATATATGTATATAGTTGTATATAGTCTATGTATATATTTTCTCATTTCTTTATATATATCTCTCGGCTCCATGTATATCCTTCCAGGTGGCTTGATAGGCCAGTCGAGTCACCCCTGTGTCTGGTTTTTCGCCTCTGAGCTCGCTTCGAGGCTGAAAACTACCTGTTTGAAGCTTGGCTCTCGGCTGGTTTCAAATAGGCAATTTTCTCTCTCCTCCGTAAAGTTTGTCAGAACCTCATTTATATCCTATGCACACAATCAATTCCAACCAAGTGGCTTTTTCTTTTCGCGCGTTCAGATAGTTGCCTCCGCCGTCATCGCCATAACTTCTATTTAATACCTACACATGTGGCGCCCATGTGGGCTTGATGACTTGGCTTTCTACATATTCTCACTAACGGTCATTTCTCTGGGTTTCAGGTCTCCTACCCTCTTCCATCCCATGTCTTTTCTAAGTGTGATAAAATTCCCCAGACCCGGATGTGTTGATATCTTAAGTTTACGATGTGTTTTGCTTTTCGGGTATCTTTGCATAAAACTAACTTTTCAGGAAAAATAAATGTCGCGATGGTAAGATTTTCGGATCCTAGAGTAACTATTTTATTTTGATGAAAATATTCTAACGATTGCTTTACCTTGCAGGTTCCTGGAATTCATCTATCAGACATGTCTAAAGCGTTCGCATCCTCTTCGCCCGAAAGTCCAGAACTTCCCACAATGACCACCAGGGCAGCTGTAAAATCCAAGATGGAGAGGGCCCTGGAGAAACTGCCCCTGACCGTAAAGTTCATGCAGAACAAAACTATCACAGGCTCAAAGATTGAGTCCAAGATTAAACTTGTAACCGACACCAGTGTTGGAACCTGGGCAGAGATGCAGGCCCTGGTAAAAATGATGCACATCTAGCAACAGGCTGGAGATCAATTAGTGATCAACGTTGGAGGGTCTGGGATCCTCCGGGCAGCTTGCTTCCCATGCTCCGTTCAGTCTTCAGAGCTCATCTTAACACTAGTAACCAACTACAACTCCTCCTTTAGGGTTGTTATGCTTGCGGCCACACAACCCAAGGGCTACCCCACTTCTCTAGTATCCCTCGACCCAGACACATTCCAGGCAGGACTGGGAATCCCACAATTCAATAGAGCCGCAGTGGTTACAAGGGCTGATGCCTTGGACCAGTTTATACAACTGGAAGATGCTGCCTGAGTGTACATGAATACCCACTGGCTTAAGGCCCCAAAGAGGGACCCAAAGAGGATGAAGATAGAAATCCGACGCTCTGAATTCAAGAAGAGCATCCAAATGGGGATAATAGCATTAACCCAGGTATTTGGGCAACCCTCCGCCCAGGAGTTTTGCAAATGGATGTACTATTTCCTCCTCGGCATGGCCACCAAGGGAGAATTCTTTGACTGGGTGACGATAATCTCCAATCACATTGACTCCCAATTCCTCTAGCTGGATAGGAAGAAGAAGTTTTACATGTCTTCCTACGTTTTTTGGGCCCTGGCCCAATAGAGGCCCTATTCCAATGGCCTACTTACAGATGACATGCTTGAGATTGGCCCAGGGCAAAAGGCACCGTGGGACTATTTCCTAAAAATTCAATGGGAAGCCAGCTTTCCTAGTTTCTACTGGGTAAACGACTCATTTGTTTACTACCATCTGCTCACCCCCGCCTGAGATGCTGGATACCGCCTATCCACTAAGGTGATGAAGCTAGTCAGTTATTATGGACACTACTATATTCAGTTACAACAACATACATACATCAGGGTCGCCGGCTTCTCTGGGAAACCCTACTTTTTGCCCAAACACTGTGGGGACAAGATTGTACTGTTGGAATACTGCCAGAAAATGATGGAGTTGCACGCCTTCTTTGCCCTCAAGAAGATCCCCAATTTCCTATTTCCAATCACCAGTGGGAACTACACCTGTAGTCTTGCCACCGCAAAAGAGGCAGATAATGAGTTGAAAAGTTATAACCTGCAGGAGTTTTATCTAGCGCGGAAGAACTTTTATCCGCATGGGAAAATAGCAACAGAAATGCTCTAGGCTTCAGAGCCCCATCAAATACACATGGAGGACTTCTGGGTAGATTTCCAAGATGATGTGGAGGTGCAAAAATGACACTATGTTAGGATGACGGCTAGAATGATGCAACTGTTGAAACTCCAGAAGTTCCCGAAGGATTTCTTAGACACCGCGCCCACCATCGACCCCTAGTACAAGGCCAAGGGGATTGATAAAATGGCTCTTCCACCAGTGGATTGGGCCACCCTAGAGGGGCCCACTATGGAGGACTTCACTTAGGAGGTGGTTGAGCAAAGTCATGCCTATTTCAAGAGGGTGTGCCCTAGGAGTACTTGCCAAGCTCCCCAACCAGCGCCAAAATCAACACCACAATTGGGACCCAAATTAACCCCGGGGGCTAGGACTTCTTCACAGGGGTTAGATAAAGGAAAAAGGATAGACACAACCCCTTCGGCGTAAGAAGTCCCTATACAAGAACAGATCAAGAAATCTGTGGCAGCCTCCCAGCAGATGAGAGAGCAGTTAATTACGAGGCTGGCCACTCCCTCGCTCATGGCTAGACCAATTCATCCCCTTCCTCCCCATCGTTGGCAGCCCTAATGGTGAAGGCAATGGGGGTGGATCCCACGGAAGCGGTGGCAATAGCCGATGTGGGGCCACCTTTGGTTACCTGGAGAAAGAGGAAGCACATCAGACAGGTCAAGGTCGAGCCAGTACCGGTGCCGGAGACATTCCTCCCCTGGGAAATATAAATTCTTTCCTCTAGTTCCCCAGAGCCAAAAAAGGATACAGAGCCCGTCGAGGTCCCGGCCAGTCCCCCTCTAGAAGAAGAATTTGGTGTATTTGCGTCCGATGAATTTGGTAATTTGCAGGGGGATGATACACAAGTAGAGATAGAACAAGGGGCCGCAGACCAAGAGGACTTGGTGCAGGAGAAGCAGACAGAAGAGCCAAGACTGGAGATTATTTCCGGGGTTCAAGCAATGCAAGGTTTGGGAGTGGGCCAACAAAAACTAAGCAAACAAATGGCATCTGCTGGGGGAACCGGACCTTTGAGAATAACTGTAACCCCAGTCGCCACGTTTCAAGGGCCACTCCTAGGGGCAACCTTCGGGTAGGTTATCATAGCGGCCCACACTCTGAATCTCAGCCTGATACCTCCCCTACTGCCAACTAAGGAAGAGACCTTAGCAGAAGAAGAAGAAGAAAAGTAGCTCGAAGAAGAAATCCCCGAAGAAGCCTACCAAGGTCTAGACCCAACAATAGGCATATAGGAAAAGGCTGAGGAGATGGAGATTGAAGAAAATTTTGCTGTAGAAAAGGATGAGGCAGGGAGAGGGACGGATGAGGTCCCCACTACTGAGGAGCGACAGCAACAAGCCACTAGAGAGGAATCAAGGGAACAAATCCTGGCAGGAAGGCCACCTCTCCCGCCTTAGTGGCTGGTAGAAAGAAAGAAAAGGAAAGTCTAGTCTGCCCCTATGATTCCTCTCTCCCTGGCGGAAATGATGGCCCAAGCCCAGGCCCCGGAAAAGGCCAAGAAAGCCTGGATAGTTCATACTCTTCGAACTAGGGCGTGCGGAGAAATGGTTGTCATTGTGGCAACACCTCCCCCAGACGCTGATGAAGCAACCGTGGATCCCACAGACTACAATGTTGCAGAGGTATCCCTAGGCAAAAGGGGAAAGCAAGGAGAAGTAGATTTGCTGAAGGAGGCAACAAGGGTAGTGGAGGCCCGATACAAAAAAGAAGCCCAGAAGCTCAAGACTGAAAAGGAAAAGAATGCAAACCTTATGTGGTTGCTCATTGAGCTGGCTCGACCAATCAATGCCGCCCCTCGGGAGGCCTCCACCTCAGAAGAATTACTGCAGAGTGACATAGACTCCCTGCAGTTGATGAAAAAGAAGGCCCAGGCAGTGGACGAGTGGGTCACCCTACAAGTAGGAAACACCCAGCATTTCCTGGTGTCCACCCTCCCCAATTTTTACATGGCCCGGCAAGTTATTCATCAAGCGGAAGCGCTTATTAAGCAGTGGGAGGGTGACGCCAAAAATTACCACGCATGGAAGGTGGAGCTTGAAGAGCTTCTTACCTTGGGAGAGGATATGGTTTCCGAGTCTAGAATTTTGGGTGAGGAATCATTTGATTTTGTAAGGACTCAGCACTCCAGGCTTGACCTCACATTGGAGGTGACCAAGCAACTGGTAGAGTCCTTGCAAGAGAAGGTAAAAATAGTGAAGTATTCTTCTAATTTATATAAGTCTTTTGTAATAAAGACTTTCGGGGTTGATCCCCTTAGCACAGATACCTGTACCCCCAAAGATTTAGTTTTGGGGAGTTTTGATAAAATAATGAAATCCTAGTATCAATCCCCAGAGGGGATGGATGGGGCCCAAATGGCGAGATTAACCCACGTGATACTTAGTGGTCATGATGCGGCAAAGATGATGGATGAATTCAAAGGAAATGTTCTAGACCTAGGGGAACAAGTTGAAGTGGCCAAACACAGAAGGGCGATCCTGAAGGATATCTATGAGGATGGCATTTCTCACCTCCTCCAGGCCTTCAACGATAATAAGCAGCCTTGAGCTTTTTTCGGAAGTCGGGGAGAATTCAAGTATTGAGTATTCTTTATTCTTTGGGGACAAAAGTTCCCAGATCCCGGAGTCCTGAATCCTAAAATTTTGTATTCTTTCAAGTGATTTGTGTCCCAGTCCCCGAGGCCAACCGGTCACTTTTAGAAGCAGTTAATAAAGGCTATCAAAAGGTGGTTGGCCACATCAAAGAGGCATCAACTTGGTAGTTGGTTTTTGATAGGGTGGTCTTCTCGAGGTGCTGCTCAGAGGTACACCTGACACATTGAAGACAGGCTGCTGCATTTCCCATTTATGAGGCACGTAGCCTCGGTCCCTGGGGGACCTACTTTCTTCTTCCTCCTTTCTGGCCCTCTTCTCAAGGCTGATTCTTTCGCTGTATATTCTTGTCTTATTCTTCTGACATGGCAGACCTATTCCATCTCCAGGTATTCTGTAGGGTGGCATAGGTAGTACCAGCCACCAGATATTGTATTTTATTAAGGCATGATGTAAAATAGGGTTAGAATTAGAAGAGTTGTATAAAAAGCCAAACCGGCCCATTTTCTAGGGGTCGGCAAAATTGATGATTTTGTTGTCCATAGCAATAACAAAGTGATTCCTGGTTTTAGTTACAGAGCTCAATACTTCATTGTTTTGTTTTACGTAGTTAAATGCTCCCCTGGAGCCACCATTGTATCACGCACCAGTGATTGCTGGAAGGAATATTAATAAAGAAGGAATAATTCTTTGCAATGATGTTGTTGGTATTCCTACTTCTGAGTTAATGGTATTTTGTATTTTGATATTCTTTATGTCTTCTACTCTGATATTATAAAGTAGATTAACGACCTCTTTACTCCTGCTACTGATAAAATGCTATCTGATGGTTATGTATTTCTTCTGTATTTAGTATAGTTTATCAGAGTATTATTGATGTTCTGGACATTTTAGCATGACTATAGTTAGATAAAATGTTTCTAACCCTGCAGGATCTTTTTCGCCTTATTTGCTAAGTATAGAACGCTAGGGAGAACCTTATCCTATTGAATCCCGGAGAAGATGGGTTGAAGAAACTAGCTATCCCCCCTCAACAACAGTCACCTCTCCCAACCAAGCCCTGCACTGTCGTGACCCGACACCCAGGTGCTTGAAGGCCCAGAGAATTCATTTCCCTCAGATAACCTTTATAGGCAGAGTTGGCTGGTTTCCCTAGAACCTGGTGACAACTTATGACTGTTGGCGGACTCGGTCAGCAAAACCCCGTCAACAGAAACTAGTGCTAGAAGGAGGGCATGAACTCATCCCCTTCCAGAGATTCCAATTTTACACCTTCTGAGGGTTTCCTGAGTTTTAGTTTTAGGAGGCAAGCCTTCAGTGGGATTGGATCTTTCTCCCCAATGAAATTTGAAATAATCCTTAGGTGTGCCCCGAATCCTGGAAAGTTTGTCAAACTCAATCTTCCTGCTCGAAAGAAGCAGACCTTGAAAGTCACACCAGCCACTATTGTCTAGGGATCTAGCATACCACCAAATACCCAAAGTTCTCAGACAATCCCAAGAACCAGTATCCAAACTACCCAACATATAGTTCCCCCAATGGCTGGCTACTTTGGAAACACTGGATCCCCAATGGGCACTTTTTCGGGTGCAACCAATGATTTACCCTCTCACCCAGAGAAGATCTGCCCAAGATACAAACACTTAGGCTCACAGACCGCAGAAGAACACCTACATGCATAGAAAGATGCCATGAACCAACATCAGATCCAACATGAGGATGTTGTGACCCGTATGTTCCCCTTGTCCCTAGGACAAAGCAAGTTGAACTGGTACCTTAACCTTTCTGCCAACTCTATAAACACTTGGCAGGATATGGAAGATGCCTTCCTGGCTACCTTTCGCGTGCATGTGGACCTAGCCTGGTCCCACAGCCAGTTCATCTCCATTAGGAAGGAACCCAATGAACCTCTTACAACATTCAACCATAGGTTCCAGCGCGCCCTAAAGCGGTGTACGGGTCCTTTTATCCCATCCCCAAATGTAACCATACAGACCTATCTTAATGCGATGGACCCTTTCGTTGCCACTCTCCTTTGGAGAACAACTGCGCCGGGTGACTGGGACACCTTGGAAAAAGTCTACAACCTAGCCCTAGAGCTATCCCGCGGTCTTAACAAATCCCTAGGCGGGATTGGGAAGAACACACCTTTCAACATGGTCCCCGACGAAACTGCATATGTCAGGGGATACAACCCCAATCTGGCAGTAGGTACCCCCTTGATGGCAATGAATCCTCCACCACCATTGATAGACCAACAGGCACGGTATGTTTATCTAACTCAGACCCAGATGACACAAGGTCTAGAACTCTTCCCTTGAAACCAGCCACAGCAGACGTAACAACCTCAGATGCAATCATCTGGAGTGCCTTCTTCTAGTCATCTGCGACTGGAGGATTGCCACCCTCGACTCTGGCAAACACTACTGCCTTCCCGGGAAGCCAACAATAACAACAACCATCACATTATGACACAAACACTCAGTTAACCGTTGAGGTCAAATTTCTCTGGTGAATGTTGTCCACCTTGACCATGGACATGGGCCAACTGAAGGCGGGATCCTACACACCCTAGAATTCAAATCCCCAGAGAGGGAATATTTTCTCTGGCCAACGAAGCAACAATACCAGAGGAAGAAACTTCAACAACGGGTCTAGGCCCAATTAGTAGCAATGGAATAATAACCTGAATGTCGGAGGCCCGCCTCCGAACCAAAATGCACACCAAAATAGTGTTGGACCATCACATTTTATGCCTATTATAGACTTCTAGCCCATGACTAACTGGTGTAGATTAAATGACACTAGTTCTCACAATGAGGTAAATTGTGCCACTTTGGAGAAGGTCATCATGATCTCCCAGCTGGACAGGTAGTAGTCACATGATACTACCCCTCTGGAACCTCCCGTCCAGGAAAAAACCCACAGTGCCTTCACCTGTGACACCATCTTCTTCGGGACTTCCAGAGAAGATGAAGAGGAATCTGAATTGCAGGGATTCTTTGACGAATCCATTTCGCCCTTCGAGGCCAACGCCTTTACTAACCTGTGGACTCCATACAATACTCAGAGTCAGGTTGGTAAAAGACCAGTTTACATGCGTGTGCCCCCCATCAAAGATAATCCTCCTCCCCAAAATAATGTACATGATTGACTTGTCCCTCCGAAAGGTCCTAGCTCTAACCAAGCAAAAGATCTCACGGAGGACAATCACCAGTTCCCAAGAGGAAAATTCGATATCACGAAGGCGTTAGAACAAACCACTACCTCCATGACCCTGATGGAGGTTTTGCTAAACTATCCCGAGTAGAAGAAGTCCCTTTTGAAGATTTTAGGGAACCTGGAAGCCATAAGCCGCGCACCCAAGACTGTCTCCTTCGAAGATGCTAATGAGGCTGTCTTTCAGGGAAACAATGAGGATCCTCCCTTCCTACTAGGCCTGAATATCCATGGGAAAAATATACACAATTTCCTAGTAGACTCTGGGGCTTCAGGTAATATCATGCCCTTGTCTATTTGTCAGAAACTCAGATTCCATCCCACCCCATCTAACGGCACAGTGATCCAGCTAGATAAGACTGTCGTAAAAATGGTGGGGGAACTAAAAAATGTCCAGATACATCTTATCCAGGACCCCAGGATAGCCAGCATCATTGACATCCAAGTGGTGGACATCCCAGAGACTTACAGGATGTTATTAAGTCAAAATTGGTCTAAGTCCTTGAATGGATACTTTTCAACTGACTTTTCCCACTTGTGGCTTCCATGGGAAGGAGAGTCAAATAAGATTTAGGTCGAAAGAGAGCCCTAGATGAAACAGGCCCTTACTGAAGTTGGGAGGGTCAATGAGGTCTATTTCTTCGAGACTTCCCTGGGGGTGTACCGACCTTTTGAAATTTTAACATTTGATTTCATGCCCAGAGAGAATCTCGCCGTACTACAGAGAGCACAGGACCTAGAAGAAAATATGAGAGTTGAAGTCAGCTCTCAAGGTGCTACAGCAACTCTTGCCACACTCCTGTCTGGCACCTGGTGCCGAGTGCACTACCAAAAACATTCAGAGCTCGAGTGTGGACCATGTCTTTCGATCGCTAATCGGCACCTTCAAACCCTCTGAAACAAACAACATGCAACTGATTCCCCAGGTTCTAGTGCCCCTATGGGATACGCTCCTTTGGTGCCACCTCCCCGGGAATTCCAAATTCAAAAAACTCCAGGGGAAAATTCTACTTTCATGTCGGTAGTCTAGGAGATACCCCCAGAGTCCTCCAGCAATAATCCAAAGAAAACTCCCCCTCCTTAGCCCCAGATTACAAACAACGACTTGTGGACACTGAAGTTCGATGGGTCCCGATCCAAACAAGGCTGTGAGGTTGGGGTAGAATTAATCAACCCGTGAGGGAAGTCCTTCCTCACATCCTACAGGCTATAGTTCAACTGTATAAACAATGTCACAGAGTATGAGGCTTTGGTCCTTGGACTCTTATTCGTATTAAGGAAAGGTATCACCCGCCTCCAAGCTCTGGGTGATTCAGAGTTGATTGTTAAACAAGTCCAGAGTCAATACACATGTCATGATAAAAGGCTGGTCACATACCGCAACCGGGCTTGGAGCCTCATTGAGGATTTTTATGCCTTCGGCATTGACCTTATTCCCCGGTGACGAAACTATGTCCTGGATGCCCTTGCCATTTCTGTCAGCACACTAGAGCCGATGGCGGCTCACAACTCCAGAGATTTTCAGTTGAGATGGTCCCCACCCCATCCATTCCAGACAATGTCAACCACTTTCAGGTCTTTGAGGATGATCAACATATCCTAGCCTTCATGGCGAATGTTGGTGTCTTTGAAGACCAAATAGTGGAGGAACGAGACCACGACGATACTGGGTAGGGTGATGAACATGATGGGATCATGGACCTACCGACTAACACCATCCTAAAGGGGATGGTTGCACTAGAATGAATCTTTGATTCAGATCCTCGGGCTCGTGAGAAGATGTCATCCTCCTCTAAGGGAGGAAAGTTTGAAAAGGTTAACATCAGCCAGCCCGGTGAAGAGAAGATTATTCACATTGGTACCTCCTATTCCCCTGAGGAAAAGGAAAAGATTCTCACAATTCTCTGAGAATACATCGACGTGATTGCCTGGGGTTATGAAGACCTGAAAACATATGATACATCCATCATGACCCATACTATTCCCCTGAAACCTGATGCTAAGCCCTTCCAGAAAAAGCAAAGACCAGTCAACCCCCTGATAGAGCCTCTGATTCACCAAGAGGTAGAGAAACTGCTGTCAGCTCAGATAATCTTCCTAATCTGGCACACTGCGTGGGTTGCCAACCTAGTCCCTATAAGGAAGAAAAATGGTGAGATTCGCCTTTATGTAGATTTTTGAAACTTGAACAAGGCCTCCAAGAAAGATAATCACCCTCTCCCTTTGTTGGATGAGGTGTTGTAGATAGTTAATGGATCCTAGATGATGTCCTTCTTGGATGGATACTCGGGATATAACTAGGTCATGGTCAAATATGAAGATAGAGAGAAAATAATGTTTACCATAAAGTGGGGAACATTTGCGTACAGAAGAATGCCCTTCAGTCTGATCAATGTAGGGGATAAATTTCAGATGGCTATGGACATCGCATTTGAAGGCCTCGTAAATTGGTGCATAATCATCTACATGGATGATCTGACCATCTTTTCTTGGGACAGGCGTAACCACGCCACCCATCTCACTCAGATCTATGAGAGATGTCACCGGTATGGAATATCCCTCAACCCTAAGAAGTGCATATTCGGGGTCACCGAGGGGAAATTTCTTGGGCATATCATCTCTGAGAAGGGTATATCCATAGATCCTGATAGAGTCGAAGCATTGCTGAATCTACAGATGTCTGGCAGCAAGAAAGAGATGCGATCCTTTTTTGGAAAGATCAACTTCGTATGATGATTCATCATGGGATTTGCAGAAATAGTTAAACCACTCAATGAGATGATGAAGAAGGATACCAAGATTGAGTGGAGTCCTGAGGTGAAACGGGCATTCGTCCAAATCAAATAGACAATCACAGAAGCACCTATCCTGGCTAGTCCAGACTACTCCCTTCTGTTTCATATTTACTCTTTTTCTTTGCCGCATTCTATCGCAGCAGTGTTAACCCAAAAGGTTGAAGGGGAAGAGCGACCAATAGCTTTCATGATTTCCCCCTTTAAGAATGCTAAAGTTTGGTATTCACCACTGGAAAAACAAGCCTTTGCTCTAGTTCAGGCCGTGAAGAAATTTTGGCATTATATTCTCTGGAGAAAAGTACATGCTATCATTCTGGACCAGGCCGTTAAATCTCTACTGATGCAGAGTGAATTGGGTGAAAAATGGGGGAAATGGATGGCCATCCTCCAGGAATATGACTTAGAAATGCAACCCATGAAAATAGTCCAGGGCCAGGGACTAAGTCGGGCGATGGCAGAAGAGGCTCCCCACATAGAATGCCAAACTTACATAGTGGAGTCCATTACTCAAGACCCATGGTATACCAATTTGGTATACTTGTTACTAAACAACAAGTGCCTAGAGGGGCTACCTCGCCACAAACGCCGCACCCTGCGGATGAAAAGCGCTCACTTCATGATCAAAAACTCTGTGCTTTATCGCAAAAAATATGAGGGAGTGTACCTCTGATGCATCGACAAAGACCAAGCTGTAAGAATAATTGATGAATTCCATGGACAGTTTGGGACTGGGCATGGCTCAGCCGATGCCACGGCCCATCAGATCCTTTGGGCTGGATATTATTGGCCCTGTATATTCAAGGATGTTTACTCTCATGTCAGGAAATGCCATACTTGTCAAACCGCAGCGCATCATGAATGTAACCCAACTATGCCTCTACAACCAGTCTACGAGGCTAGACCCTTTGCCCAATGGGCATTTGATTTCATCAGGGAAATCAACCCCAACTTGTCTGCCAACCACCGATACATCCTTACTGCTAGTGATTATTACACTCGGTGGACTGAAGCTATACCTTGCAAAAATAACAAGGCGGACGTAGTTATCAATTTCTTAGAAGAAAACATCGTCACAAGGTTTGGGATGCCCTTTGCTTTAGTATGTAACAATGGTCTGGCATTTTCTTCAGCGCAGTTACTCGAATGGACCTACAATCGAAAGATCACATTGAATTTCTCCAGCAACTATTACCCCCAGGGGAATGGTGTTGCTGAATCAACAAACAAAAACCTACTTGAAGTGATCAAACATCTATTAGAACAAAATCCCCGAGATTGGCACCAAAAGTTGAAATTCTCCCTCTAGGTGGATCACATCCATATTAAGGCCACCCTAGGAACATCCCCATTTCATCTGGTTTATGGTCAGAACCCTGTATTCCCAGTCAACTTATAGATCCTAGTATTACAATTTATGCAGGAATTTGACAACAGGGACAACTTCATGGAGGTTCAGCTCTTAAACATGGTAAGGATGGAAGAACAAAGAGACGTAGCCCTTGAGCATTTCGCGTGTCATCAAGCAGTGATAAAATGGTGGTTTGATAAAAGGGCCCAATACAACGCTTTTCAGATCTCAGATCTAGTCCTATTATGGGACAAGGCCCAGGAGAAGAAAGGAAAGCATACCAAATTCTAACGGCTTTGGCTCGGACCATATCTAATCTCAAAAATCTACGAGGCAATTACTTACCATCTCAACACCTTGACTGGAGAACCTGTCGCATTTCCCATTAATGGACAGTTTCTTAAGCACTACTTTGAGTAGGGTAATTTTGTCAAAAGTTGTATTATATGTAAAGTCTTCCACTTATAAGTAGATTTTCTAGGTACCTCATGCAAGGTACCCCGCTTTGTAAATAGCTTTGTCGGCTGTCCTCTGGGATAGTCCCCTTTTGTCATTTTTGTTTTCATTTTCAGTTTTCTTTTGGTCTTAGCATTTTGTTCTATCTTGCAGGAATTGCAATGCTTTGCATAACTCTAGCCTCTGGTATAATGTCTATGGCATGGTGAACTTTAGAATCTATCTTTAGCACGGTGGATTTAGCCTGGCCTTCGGGGTTGTTTTACGGGTTATGGCACATTTCGAGGAATCTCCATTGGGAATTCTCTCCGGGAATCTGGAAATCAGTGAACAAAATAATAATATAAGGAACAAGTAATTAGACACACCGAGGGTAGATCGGTTGCACTAATTGGTTGACCCAAGTCTAAAACTTTAAGAGATTCTTTCCGGGTCCAGAGTTTTATCCCCTCTTCGAACAATCTAAGCATAGGTGTACAGGTGAAAGAAGTACCGCCATTAAATTTAGCTAAGCTTAAGCTTAATGGTGAAAGAAGTATCGCCTTCCCCACCCAGAAACAAAAAAAATAGGAGGAAAAGCGAGACAAAACTCTGGTCTCTGGGGGAAACGAGCAAATTGACGACTAGTTCGATGTAATTAGTGTCTCTTCTCTATTCCTCCTAGATGTCATCAGCTTGATTTCCTTCCAAAGCACACACAACACCACTAATGAAGGACTACAGACTGACTCCTGCATGGTCGGATTCTCTCGGATATGTTTCTCTTTGCCTATCAGATGCTTCAAAGAGCGGCTTGTTCCTGTTTTGCTAACCAGAGATTCTATAGTTCTCAAATGCACAAAGGCATTTGTCCCAGATAGTCGCCATTTGTTATTCCTTGCATCCCTGTCCCTACATTTTGTGTGCAAAATGTTGGGTCCCCCCCTTTTTTTTTTGCTTGCAGCCTTGCCTTGTCTTTCTTTCCCTTTTTGTTTTCTTTCTCCGGGGTTTCCTTCCCCGGCGTTGTGTCTTGTTTGTTTTCTTTCCGTCTCCGGGACACTAGTCCTGGAGGTTTCCTTTTGTTGGAAACTAGATTCTGGACTCTGGGATTATTCATCATGATGTTCTTAATGATATTATCATGAAGAATCCCCAGGCCCGGAGTCCAGAGGGTTTGCTTGTCCGGAGATCGCCGAAAGAAGGAGGATTGCCTTTTTACCGTGGGTATAAATAGAAATTATCTGTCACTTCCACATTTATTATGATTAAAACCTTCAAGCACTTAGAGCGAATTAGAGAGCAATTTTAGAGCAATCCACAGAGCATTTACATAAAGTTTGCGATAATCAATGCTTAACATCTTCCGCCATTCTCAGGCAATTGCAAGAGCTTCGTGGTGGTGACTCTAATAGTTCGATAGCTTGAGCTCACATGGTAAATCCTCCCTTTCCTCCGCCTTCTGCATTCTCTAGTTGGTGTATCCACTTTTCCATTTTTCTATTCTTGCTCCCGGCCTCTTTGGTTTTCTTTGGTTCTGTTTGGTTTTTGTTTGCCCTATTTTGTTGTGTTTCTCTGTTTTGTTTCTTTGTCTGGTTTGTTGTTTTCCAATTTTGTCGCCCGTTGGTGGGTCGGCTCTCTGTCAGAAGGTTGTCCGCCCTCTGCACAGAGGTAGTTTTAGTTGTAGATAGTTGTAGATAAGTTTCTGTCTCATCTGGTTTTCCCGCGGGCGTTGCCCCGCATTGTATATTCATGTATATATGTATATAGTTGTATATAATCTATGTATATATCTCTTCATTTCTTTGTATATATCCCTTAGCTCCATGTATATCCTTTCGGGTGGCTTGACAGGCTAGTCGAGTCACCCCTGTGTCTGGTTTTCTGCCTCCGAGCTCACTTCGAGGCCAAAAACCACCTATTTGAAGCTTGACTCTCGGCTGGTTTCAAACAGGCAATTTTCTCTCTCCTTCATGGAGTTTGTCAGAACCTCATTTATTGTTGGAAATAATCAAGACTAACCAAGTTACTAAGAGGGGAGGGGTGAATCAGTAACTCTGAAACTTTTAAAACATTTCTGCACATGTATATACTTTGACCATTCATTCATCTAATCTACTGCAAGCATGAAAATATAATCATTCATAACACATAACACAAAGATTGGTAACCCAGAAACCTTCTAAATAGAAAGTAAAACTGGGGTGGGGATGGTACCCACAAAACTTTGGTACTGCAGTATAAAGTTGGCCGGTTAAGGCTTACAATGATCACTTCTGATGATCTGCCCTGTTAAAAGCAATTAGGACTGCTAGGTCTACCTTGTTAGAGGATTTACAAACATACAATGAAGTATGCACTCTGTTAGGAGATTTACAAAAGACTGTTAAGTCTACCCGGTTAAAGGATTTACAAACTGATTCAATTGTTAGGATGAAATAGTAGA
>MU226001.1:741680-753153 GCA_018584345.1 Thuja plicata
TGCATGAGGGTTTTATTGCAACCCAGAAGAAATTAAAAGACCCTAAGGAGAAGGAGCCAAAGTTTTTGCATTATTCAGTCTTAATGCACCTTCTCTTGTATTATAACTTTGCCATCATGGACCCTAACAATTTATCTCCTCAAAGATTCTTTCAAGCACAACCAAATCCTGTCCAGTTCTGGGTTAGGGTTTGGAACTATACATCCAGAGATTGTGACTTCTGTGCTTTCGAGAACTGGATTGTATATCCAATAGTAAAAAGTCTGGGAATAAGCAGGACCAGAATTCCCTTAAAGGTTATACAACTGCTTAGGCCTTGTGAATATCTAGAAAATTGGCCTGGAAACCATAACTGGGGTGACTTCTTTTTAGAGGAGAATTTCACCATATTCAGAGTATTTGGGTGCATTCACCCACCCCATATTTTGCCTTATTATGTGCCAATGAGAGTTGCTGCCATGGAATTCATGTGGCAGCTGATGTTGACTGACAATGAACACTTTGCACCTAATAAGAAGGGAACCATAACCCCTCGGCAATTCAGAATTGCAAATTTTACAATAGGTAAAAATGCCATGGATGAAGTGAGTCAATGGCTAGAAAAGTTTAGAATGGGGGCAGCCCCTTACAGGTATATTGACCCAGAAGGCTTCATGGCAGGGGTCAAAAAATTGTACACTCCTACTATCCCAAATAAAAATGTGCATTGTGAATGCATAGAGGAGGATGCTACAAGAAATAACTTGGATGAAGATGACATCCACATGAAAAGATTGAGAATACAGGAGCTGCTCAAGTTGTAGACTCAAATAAAAAGGAATGGCTTATCTTTTGGAGGTTTTTTTCCTGACCTCATGTATTTTGATAGAATCAAAGCCATGATTGACAACTATTATGTGTTGTTAGATCAATTGGATACAGTCCTAGCTAAGAAAGGTGCTCAATCTCCTGAGCATTCAGAGTTAGAGTATGAGAGTGGAGATGATAGTGATTATGCATGGCCTTATTTGTCTCCTCCACCTCAACATGCTCAGGAACAACAAATGGCTGAGGTCCCACAAATGCAGGGAACAAAACAACATGTTATAGATTTAACTGTTGCAACACAACCTGATGATTTAGAAGAGCCTGCAGCAAAAAGGAAGAAATTGGAATTAGGCTAACCTTCAGCAGAAGGACACAATAAGAAAAAGGACAAGGTTAAGGCCCTGATACCAGGTACCAGGTTATATGATCATAACCTGAGGAAAGCAATAAGACAAGGCAAGAAACAAATGCCTGATCTAGAAGACAAAGTTGATGTTTCACTAAGGACATGTGTGGATGAAAGAATGCTTAACCAGCAGAAGTTCCTGGATGATGATAATTTTGTAAAGACTGAGGAATTTAAAGATTTCCTCAGGTGGCACAAGGCAGAGCAGCTAAAATCCAAATTACTTGTGGATGGGAAGGAGACAATTACTAATGAAGCTCTTGTGGCCCTGCAAACATATGATCCTGAAATTGAGGATATTTCTCCTGAGGATGCCAGGAAGTTGGTATTAGGAAGTGGTATTCTATTAGCTAAAGGCTGGGATTTGGCATCTGCATTTGTCATAGATCAAATCAGGAAGCAGCCTGACCTTAAAATGGTTAGTGAAGTCCAAATTGGAGAAATGATCAAGGGATTTGGGTATGACCGAAAGTCACAAGCCTTTGCCATGTGGAATCTAAGCCCTAAAGAGAAAAATCCCCAATTGGTAAATATTCAAGAGAATATGGTGGGGAACCAAATGGTGTGGTCAGTACAAAACATAGGAGACCTACAGATCTCTCAAATTATGACACACTGGGCTCAGTTGAATGAGGACAAGACAAAGCAGTTGTCTGAGAGGTATACATCTCTGTTAGAAGAAACAAGTGCACTATCTAAAGATAGAGATATGTGCCACATACAGCTATACCAAAGAGATCAAATGATAAAGGTGTTAACTGATGCATTAGAGGCAAAACCAGAGGTAGTATATGTGCCTGCACAACCACCACCTGTACAAATTGAGGACCAGCCTAAATCAGAAGAGGTTATAGAAAAAAAAGTAGATGAAGAAAAGGGGAATGCTATAGCATTGAAGGCATTAAGAGGCATATTACAACATAGGATTGAGATCCTCAAAGAAAAAGCTGATGTTGTAATTAATACTTATAACAAATTGCCTATGTTGCATGCTGAAGTACTAAGGTATCTTCTGATTTTAAACCCCTACTTCACAAAGTGGTCTGCCAGGGCTAGTCTATTTGAGAAATTGTCCTCATTGTAGAACATAAGGGCAGACTTTCCTCCAATTGTGACAGAGGTAGAAGATGAGATCAAAAGGGTTAATGTTGCTCTCTCATTCTTCAAAGGAAAATTGAACCAAATAGAGGCTAAGTTGAGTCTCTTCTCAGCTGATTTTAATAGGTTTATTCCTACCTGGAAAGGAGAAGATGACCAGGTGAAAACAATAGATGCTTGGAGATTTGAGTTTGATAGCAAAATGCTTAGTGAAGAGGCTTTTCTTTTGGGAACTGAGGTTGATGTTGATGGTTTCAATTTAATACTAGATGAAGCATTCAAGGCTGAAACAGATATCAACAAGTTGCTACTTGATGTCAAAAACATCACCGATGTAAGATGGGATAGACAAAAAGTGCAGGTACAGAGTACCCAAGACTTCAATTGGCCTACAGATGATGAAATAAAGGCATGGGAAGTCATGACAATGCCAAAGAAAAAGAAACATGTGGTAGAGGAGGAGATTTTGTATGATGAGTGAGGTGACACTTGGGCTGCACTATTCATGGACATGATGGACAGTTATTTCAAAAAGAAATGTAGGTGAGCAGGTAAGAACAACTACCAGGACTTCACATAACTACACCAGCTACCATTTACAATCAGATTGCAGTCGCCAGGTCGAGAGAAGAACAAAAGATATCTGATTCTACCTTTTTGACTCAGTCACCTCATCGTTTCTCTTCTCTCTCTCTTTTGTCTCTCTTACATCTTTAGGGTTAGGGTTTTAAGACCATCCAAAGCTTGTTGCATCCTTAGGGATTCCAAGATGGTCTAGAATCTATATATATCATAAGACTTGTAATAGTTAGAGGTCTTTGATCTTTTGAAACATTTTGTGAAGAAGAGATAATATACTACAGAACTCAGATATTCTGGTTCATGTTTATCTTTCTAAGCTGTGTAATCTCTCATGTATGGACAAGCTGGATCACATAAATAACATACGGTGCAATTTTACTCTTTTCTACTGTTGTCTCTTTACTTTGTGTGTATGCTTTTCTGTGTTAAAGTTTATAAGGTATTCAGTAACACTCTGGTTATAAGGTAACCATCTAATTGTTTACAAGTTTCTCTCAAGGAGAGAATTAAATGTTGTGAATGATTTCAAGAAGCATACTACTTTGCTAAGGATCTGATACAGTGTTCTTGAGGTAACAAGATAGTTTGTAAGGCAATCTATCCTAATTGTTTGAGCTGTAAGGCAGTTCAATGTATGTTGCTTTTGTGATTTCTTTGCTTATTATTGACTCTGCAGCCCAAAGGATAGGCACTGGTTCAGAAAATAGTCTGATTATCTATCTGTGTCTCAGATATTCCAAGTTATCAAAACCAAATCAATTTAAAACACTCTATTACTAAGAACATACAAGCTAAATTTGTGAAGGACCTCTGTCAACAGGACACAGTCCATGTTATTGATTCCTTAAAGAGTGAATCAACTGGGTTATCCCTCCTACCACTTTGTTGATGTATACCTCTTCTTCTAGTATTCCA
The DNA here is from genome assembly GCA_018584345.1 of Thuja plicata. Taxonomy (NCBI): domain Eukaryota; kingdom Viridiplantae; phylum Streptophyta; class Pinopsida; order Cupressales; family Cupressaceae; genus Thuja; species Thuja plicata. The sequence goes on from MU226001.1 coordinate 745,489, forward strand.
TTTAGGAATGCAGATTTGACATCCATCTGGTATACCTTGAATCCTTTGAATGCAGCATAAGAAATTAGTATTCTGACTCCTAGTATAGAAATGGGTGAAAATGTTTCTCCATAATCAATACCTTCTTCTTGTGCATACATCTTCCATACTAACCTTGCTTTTTTTCTTGTGACTTCTCCATTCTTATTCAGCTTGTTTGTTAATATCCATTTGGTATCGATGACATTATTGTCATATGGTCTTGGTAAGAGTGTCCATGTCTTGAAATTCTCAATTTTTCTATTTATTCATTTGTAGCACTGATCCATTCTTCATTTTCAAGTGCAGTATTACCAAATTTAGGCTCAAAATCACAAATTAAACATCTAGTGTTTAGGGACTTACTTCTTGTTCTCATTCTAGCCTTCCTATCTCCTATGATCTATTTCTATGGATGGTGTCTTCTGACATACTTGGAGAGTATCGGTTTAGTTCTTTGTTCATCATTTTGATCATCATCTTGACCTTCATTCTGATCTCCATCACTCAGAACATCATTTTGAGGATTTTCCTAATTTTTGGTATTTGCATCTTGATGCTTGAGTGTAATGTTATGTTGCTCAAAAGTGATACATTGTTGCTCAAGTAGAGTGTCAGGTTCTTCAAGGTAAACAAACATGTTGTAGTCTTTTGGTTCTTTTCTACTTTCCTTGTCATTTTTCTCAAAATATTCATCTATTTTGATATTTGCACTTTTAATGATTTTGTTAGAGGACTTTCTAAGACATTTATAAGCCTTGCTCTTGGTAGAATACCCTAGGAATATACCTTCATCACTTTTGGAGTCAAACTTTCCATTTCTATCATCTTTCAAAATATAACATTGACTACCAAAAATTTTGAAGTAACTTACATTGGGTGTGTATCCATACCATAGCTCATACAATGTCTTTTTGGTGTCTTTCTTCAATTGTACTTTGTTATCAGTATTTTTGAGTGATGTTCTCTATTATCAGTATTTTTGCACAATCAACAATGGATATATTTCTCCTTTCATCAATCCTTTCATCAATCCCATTCCTTACCACTTTGTTTCTCTACCATAGCTTTATACCATTTAAACATCTTGAATGCTTATGATTTTTCTTATAATAACATAACTGTCATGATTCTAGAATAATCATCAACAAAGAGAATGAAATATCTATCACCATAGTAACTCTTTGTTCTCATTGGTCCACATAGATTAGTATGGACTAATTATAGAATAGCATTAGATGTATGGAATTTTCTCTTGAAACTAGACTTTCATTTTACCTTTTTGACAATTCTTACACATGATATGCTTGGTAAGCCTCTTACTTTCCTTTTATTTCTTATCTTTATCATGTTGTCAAAATTCATATGACATAATCTTTTATGCCACAACCATATGTCTTTATATCTATACATTAAACAAGTAGTGTTTACATCATCAAGATAGAATAGGTTACCTTTTGTATGTTCACCAGTTCCAATCAACCTTCTTGATTCATTAAATATCTTTTCCTTCTCATTCTCAAATGCTACTCGGTGACCTGTGTTGTTTAGTTGTGAAACACTCAATATTATATAGTTAAGTCCTTTCATCCAGTATTAATTTTCACATTTGATCAAGTTATTTAACATTATGGCTCCTTTGCCTTCAAATGGACAAGGTGTGTCATTAACCATTCTTATTGATCCACCATTATAGTACTCAAAAGTTTCAAACTTTTGTTTATCACTGGTTATGTGTTGAGTGCAGCCACTATCTATAATCTAGACATCATTCTTACTAACCTTAGATATGAGTGCATTCTTAACATACCTTTCTTCTTTGTCTAAATCATCCTTCATGGCTACAAATATGATCTCAATGTCTTCATCAGATTTGGTGTCAGTATCTCTATTTCTATTCTCAACTAGGTAACAATCTTTCTTCCCTTTTTCCTTGTAGTCTCGGGTATCTCTTCTATCATATTTTTGATTGCTTTGGTAATCTCTGTTATCACTTCTATAAAAATTCTTTTAATATGATCTATCATTACTTCTATCATCTTTTCTTTTCTTAGGACATCTAGTAGAAAAGTGTCCAATCTCTTTACAATTAAAACATACAAGTGGTAATTTACCTTTGTATCTACCTTTGACTCTTTGCAATTTTCTAGCCATTAGTCCTTCAATCTCATCAATATCTTGGTCATCGCTATCACTTTCACTATCATTTCTCATAGTGTGTTTATGACTTGAGTTACTTATTTTCAAAGAAGATTTGAATGTAGACTCAATAGATGGTAAGACATTATTAGCAAAGTTATTCATCTCAAATGAAATCAGTCTACCAACCAAACTATCTAGAGTGACATTATTGTTTGCTACTTCTCTCATTTCTTGTATAGAAGATACTCAAATAGCATATACATGCAGTAAGGTTCTTAGGATTTTACTTACCACTGTCTCTTCTTCAAGTATGCCTCCAACTCCTCGGATAGCATTGACTACCTCTTTTATTTTGAAGTTGTACTGAGTGATATTTTCTCCTTCTCTCATTCTTAGGTCATCAAATTTACCTCTTGGGATTTTTGCCTTAGCTCTTAGTACATTGAAATCTTCTCCATGTACCAGCTTCAATTTGTCCCACATTTTCTTTGCAGAGGTGCTGGTTTTGACATCTTCAAATTTAGCATTAGAGAGTGAGGAAGAAAGTTCTATCATCATAGAATTATTCTCATGCTTTTCTCTTAATTTCTCAAGTGTGTGAGTTCCTATAGGCAACACATATTTAGTATCCAAGTATTGAGTAACATCATTTCCAATACCTAATAGGTGGAGTCTTATCCTAGTTTTCCATGATGCAAAGTTGTCCTTGCTTAACTTGGGCACATCTCATTTTCTTATCTTGTGATCTTTTTCTTAGGTCTTGATACCTTCCTTCTAAGCACACAAGCTTTGATACCAATTGTTAAAATAACTGAGATGGGGGGGAGGTGAATCAGTGGCCTCAAAAATATTCCAATAAATTAACCCAAAAACTTATTACGACAATTATAAGCCTCTATTATCTTCAGTCCTACAAGATGAATGCCTTGAAATAATCTCGACAAATAAATGTTAGTAATAACTGAGAGGGGGGGTGAATCAGTGGCCTCAGAAAATTTATCCTTTTTAAACTTTAATCCACCAATAAATACCTCTCTAATTATTAAGTCTAAACAAGATGCATGCCATTGAAATATTTGAAACAAATAACTGTTTGTCAGTTTACCTTGTCTGTCCTTATTCTCCTTGATAACCAATAAGCACTAAACTATATTTACCAATACTCAGTAAATGTGTAGAGTATACCAGTCAATCCATAAATGCATATGCAAAGTGTAAAAACACTAAATTAATAAACCATACACATGACACAAGGATTTTAACATGGAAACCCTATTAAGGGAAAAACCAATGGGACCGGTACCCCAAATTTTCACTCTTCTAAAGTGAGCCCTGTTAGGAGCCAACCATGTTAAAGGTTACAAACACACTGTTAAGTGTGACCTTGTTATAGGATTTTCAATACATAGGTTGTCACTAAGTATCTTGCATCTATGCTACCATCCTTGAATCAGTCTCATGACTGTCAATAGGCTTTATGCAAATCTTACTACCATCCTTGAATCAGCCTCCTTCTTAGACTGTCAATAGGCTTTAGGTAAGACCAGTGCTACTATCATGAGTCAACCTTCTAGTAATCTATTAGGATATACCTCAATTACAAAATACTGTTAAGTCTTTCTCTATTAAGAGACTTAATGCTTCAATGGTTAAACTGAAAAAAATGACCTGTTTCTAATGCAACTTAATTGCATATTTTTTAGATCTATTTTCTTACAATATCTTTTTGATCAATGTATCAATACAATTCCTTTGTACTCAACTCTTTCTACTCTGTGATGTTGTGCTTCTCTATCCATTGGTGTCTGTAGAATTCTTTAGCTCTCTTTCAGCTTGATTGATCAGGACTACATGAAGTTAATCCTTCATCAATTTCTCTTCAGCATCTTCTATCAATTCACTCCCCCATGTATCTGATTTCTTATTGACCACCACATGAGAATGAATTATGCTTGTCTCTTAAATATACATGATTTCCTTAATTCTAGGTTCTTGATTCTTGATTCTTGATTATGGTGTGAAAAACAATCCAGCCAAATTGATTTATGGCTTTAAATCCTGATTTATCTCATAGTTATCTTCTTGTCAACTGTACAAATCACTTACTTAACTATGTTTGAATAAAACAAATAAAACAACTAGTTAATTCTATCCTTTAGCTCTGCCAGCTAGATATTTTGTCATTTTGTGATCTCTCTGTTTCGTCAGTCAATTCTGCAGTTGTCACTGGTGACAACTGCCAGTTCCATTAGTTTCACTTTAGTTAGCTTTGGGATCTCCATTCGTCAGGCATCATTGGATCTTGTTCATTGAAAAACACTATTTTTATCTCGTTAGGCATCATATGATTCTGCTTCATCGAGCAACATTGTCTTCTTCTTGTTAGGCATCACTGTGACTTTTATATCTGTCTTTACCGATGGTGTGCACTCTACTTGTGTAGTCTGTCACTTAGTGAATACTAGACTTTTATGCATTTCTAAAATCATAACCTTTATTCCATTGATTCTCTAAAGTCTTTGGCATGACCATATAGATGATATCAAGTTGACATCAATGATAATACAAACCATTAACTGATTTAATGTCTTGCATCATCTTCAACTTAATATAGTCAATCATTTAATTAGTTACATGTCATCAATAAATACTTCTCAGAGTTCTCTGATAAACCTTATTCTTACTATTTACCGATTAGTAGTCTTTCATTTACCAAAATAAAGTAAATTACTTAGTGTATACCTATCAATCTAGATTAGTTATGTGTAATGCAAAACACTAAAGTAATGACTCATAAACACATTGACACATGGATTTTTAATGTGGAAACCCTGTTAAGGGAGAAACAACTTGGGATCGGTAACCCAAAATTTTAACTCTTCTAAAGTGACTTCAGTGAAGAGCCAACCATGTTAAAGGTTACAAACACACTATTAGGTGTGACCTTGTTAGAGGATTTAAATAGAATAGTTTGTCACTTGATATCTAGCATCTCTATGCTACCTTTTATGACCAAATCCTGTGTATTTGGTCACTTGGTATCTGACATCTCTATGCTACCTTTTATGACCAAACCCTATGTAATTTGTCACTTGGTATCTGGCATCTCTATGCTATCTTCGTCACTAAACCTTTTTGATGTAGTAACAAGCCTTGCTATCCTACCCTATCCTCCCCTAGGGTACTCAATAGGCCTCTTCTCTAGCCTAATTAGGTTTCTTCACTAACCCTAACCTTCAATATCCTTTCCACAAGATCTCAATCCAATTTAGCTTGAGTACACCAACAAGGGAATCAAACTACTTCAACACCTAGCCATAGTGCTCTTCTTGCCCATCTTCACGAATTGATCCAAATTGATCAAGAACTCTTACATATGGAGAGATAGGATTGTAGATGGTTAATTGGATCCAATCCAATTTCTACAAACTCCCTTTAGCATGGAACCCTAAATGAGTGCTAAGAACCAAGTCAAATTCACCCAAAATAGGGCTACAAGAATTAGGCTTAATTAGGCAGTTTTTCCCAAATATATTGTAAAAATATTTAACAAGTTGAAAAATTATCATTGGATTTTGATACCCTTTATCAAGACCCTAAATATTTTCTAGGTCTTACTTCCCAAAGGTGTCCATACAGTGGCTCCTATAATCACGCCTAAAAATCAAGGTTTTCAAGCATTCAAATTGTCTGCACAAATACTTTATTTATTTTCATTCAAAACACTTCACCCAATATTATCCTCCAAGTTGGGGATCCTCCACATACCACACAACTTCTCCACAGTCTCTGATTGAAGCAATCAATGCTTTCAATCCCTCCAACTAGCTCTACAACTTCCTATGATCCCTAGCCATGCATCTCTGGCTCGCCTAGGGAATCACATTTAAAATATCTCCCTTGATTCCTAGGGCCCATCCTTCACTATAAAATATTTGCATGGATTCATCTTCCTAATCCCAAAGGCCCGTGAAAACTCCATAGTGGGAAGAGGACTTATGACCCCATTTCCAGAAGTGGCTTGATTCAGACCAGTGACTGGTTTAAAACAAAAAGAATTTACAAAACTAACTAAATAAAAAGAAAATATAAATCTACCACCACAAATAATCTCAAAAAATAATATCCTAATATAATTAAGAGTTACAATAGGTAATATAATCCATGAAAATACAAAATGCTCAGAAATACAAGAACTGCAATTGTTTCCTTGATTATACAGTCCGTACAATAACTTTGCAAAATCAACCAAGCTATTCCCAAGGTTTAGGGAGGTCTTATATAGGTGTCCATGGTCCTAACCCAATATTTTTAGATAGTTAGAACCCTCCAATTCCCTAAAAGACATTATTGCAAGAAATGTTGTCAATGTTATCAATGACAACATTGACAACTTTTACAACTTTCATGCTTCTTGCATAAAAAATTAACAAACACCTCAATAACTTATCCAATTGCATAGATAGCCTAATTAAACATCAAATAGGTCTTATAATCCCTTATTTTTCCAATTTGACCTCTGGATGGATCATTCTCATATTTGCCCCAACATTGGCAATTTGGAACAAAAGAATAACTTTAGACATTACAAGAAATAACATCACTAAAGACCTAAATAGACCTCCTCATCTAACTCCAAACATTCTAGGACCCACCTATTCCTATTATTTCACTAGTGGTGTGGCTAGGACCACTACAAGACAAAAACATCTTTGAAGCCCTAGGTTACATTCTAGCCCTACCTAGGTGCTCTTGAACCATACTCCCCCACAAAGGAAAGTTATGTCACTCATGTGTGTTAGGAATTTTTCTTGTATGAATTAAAGTGCTTGAAATGTCTCTTTGAATCTTATACCTTTACTTCTAATTCAGAGACAAGAAAATCCTAATTGCTAAGGACTGGATAAGGTCCTTCCTCATTTTTGAGTTCCACAACTACTCAGGCAGGTTTTACCTTGAAAGATGGATGTTAACATAGTATTTGATATTGTGGACACTGATTTGTCATGTATCTCTATCAAACTAACTTCATAAAATACCTTGTAAATGATCAAGCATAATCATATACAGGATTTAACCATACAAATCATAATCTTAAATATGACAGAAAACCAGTGAGACAATGATTTCAATCCTTCTTCCTTTTCTTGATAGGAGGGACAACCTAAGTGATTCTCTCTTCAAGGAATCAATAACATGGACAGTGTCCTGCTGACAGAGGTCCTTTATAAGTTATGCTTATGTGTTCTTGGTAACAGAGTATTTAAAATTTGATTTGGTAGTTGAAAACTTAGAACATATGTGACAAAGATAGATATTCAAATAAGTTTCTGAACCAGTGCCTATCCTTTGGGCTGCAGAGTCAATAATAAGGAAAGAAAATACATAAACAAGATACACTGAACTGCCTTATAGCTCAAACAATTAGGATAATCTTCCTTACAAACTATCTTGTTACCTCCAAACCACTGTATCAAATCCTTAACTAAATAGTATGCTTCCTGA
>MU226001.1:759980-819584 GCA_018584345.1 Thuja plicata
ACAGGCCAAATGCTTGCATGAAAGAATTTCTGTTTAACACAAGCAAATTAGTGCCATCCTCCCTCTTGATGGTCTTTGTGAGTACATCATAGTGATTAGCCAGTTCTAGAAATAGGTCAACATCAAGAAAAACATCAGGCACTAATAACCTACCCAGTCCAGATATCCAAGGGTTTGATACAGGGATAGCCTTATCAAAATTCTTGTAAAAATAAGTAAATAGAGAGTAACCTATTGTTCCTGGGGTCACTGCATCCCTGATGTCCTTGAAGTCATCTTTGAAAACACCAGTGTCAATCTTCCTATTTTGAGTGGACCCAGGCAGTAGTTGCAGAAACTCGTCTAAGAAGCTAGGTTTTCCTTTTGGATCATCTCCACTGCCTCCACTAGTAGATGCCATGCTCATAGCACTACTCATATTTGCTAGCACTTGAATCCTTGACTGGATGATATTGAAACAAATCTAAGACCTCCTTCTTAGAATTTTCAATCTCCTTAGAACACTGCTACAGCTTTGAATATCACCTTTTTCTCTGAAATAATAAATTTTCTCTGAGATCACAAATACGGTGAATAGGAATGAATGCACACTCCTCTGCTTATAGCTACAAGGTTCAGAGTACATGGCTCAAAGTTCAGAAATGTCAGTTCTGCAATTAATTCAATATGCCATGAAACGTTCAAAAACCTAGCCGTAGTCACGCGAGGTGACAGGAAATCAAATTTAAATCATGAGAATTTTGGCGCAATCACAAAAATGGTTAAGATAGCTAACATGGCACTCTGGGATTCATTCTTTGTCATACATCTCAGCTACCTTTTGTACACAATAATCAAAATTTCTTTTATCTGATTGGCCGCTGGCTTGATTTCCTCTGTCACGTCCTCCACTTGGCGCCACTTTTATAGATCCTGTTTATCTGGCGACCTCGCGACCTCATAAAGTCTCTTTGTCATGAGTACATCTTCTTAACCATGGTTTGATCATCAGATTTGGCGACAATGTAATTCCTTTACCTCAGCAAACCCAAGTCTGTCCAGCGATCAGGCGACTATGTGAAAATCTTAGTCATGCAGGGTTAATCTTAACTCAGTTTTCATCTCCAGACTACGTGACAAACCATTGCATTTAACATTTCATAACAATCGCCAAGTTGCTAGATCCTTGCTTCTCTTTTCAAGATGATACGACAACCCTTTGGTCACTGAGTTGGGTGATAAGATTAACTTAACCTTATTATATAGCACATGCCCTTTTCCATTTACAACGACCTCGCGACATACCTTAATCACTTAGTCGGAAGGACTTTTTCCCTGGGGCACTTTTATCACCAGACTTAGCGACCACTATCAGATCTTTTCATTTTCTCATCGAACGGCTATCTTTTAATCGCTTTACATTTCACATACCCTTTAAAATATCAAGAGACTTCACGACAAAGGGTGAAATGACTTAAGTCTCCTTATCGCTTGATCCTTATTCTTCATCTGGCGACCTCCCGACTACCATTAGCCATATGACAGATGTCATCTATTCTTTCGTCCACTTTATGCTTTCTGGAAATCTGATTAATCCTTCTGTTCTGGCGACATCCCGACTGAGGGAAATCACATAACATGAAACCGTTAGTCACTGAGTCATGACTGTTATCCACTAACCACCAATTATAAAGAGACCACGCGACTGAAGAGAAGCCTTAACTATTTGACTGTCCTGATCCAGTGATCACACGACATGAAGTGAATCGCGAAGTCTGATGACATTTCCTTCACCTGTTGACTCTTCTCGCAATCACCCGACTGAAGGCGGGTCCCGTCTCTTTTAAAGCTTCATAACATGAGAATCAAGCGACAACCCAACCAAAGAAAGATCGCTAAGTCTCGATACACTGAGAGAATATTAGATTTCTTATCGAGACCACGCGACACAAGGTAAAAGCAAAGTGGGGAGATGTTTTGGCATATTCTATTTTGGTTAAGCGATCAAGCGACCTGACTTAGAGCACATGCCTTAAGTGACTTGGAAAAAGTAACGATGAAATAGAAGACATGGCTAAGGGTTTAAAATATGCATCATTTAAAACTTGGATGCTAGGGTTTAAGATTTTTGCAGGGTTTATCAGGATTTGGCAAGGGATTAGCATGAAAACCTGAAAATTTTCAGAGGGGAAGGCAAGGAACATGGCAAAATAGCAAAAACATGAAATACAACCAACAATGTGGAAAACATTTCTTCAGAGATGCCCACCTTTTTGAAGTTCTCTTCTTCAATCCATGAGGCCTCTGGTTTAGGCATATTTTTTCACTTGATGAGGTTTTCCATGTACACCTTATACACTGTATTCTTCTTGACTCTTGAATCTAGCACTCTATCAACTTCTAACTGTGGCTTGGGAGATAATACACTAGCCTCAAAATCACCATGGACCCCTTTACTTCTTTGACCCTTCTCATCTGTCTTCCCTTTGAATTGGATCAATTCTTGTACATTGAACACCAGAGATATGCTTAAATCTGAAGGTAGGTCTATTTTTTATGCATTAGCCCCATATTTGGCTATGATCTTGCAAGGTCCCACCCTCTTCATCTAAATTTTAGTAGGGAAACCTTTTTGTAACTGATATTTTTTCAAATGAACCATCACATAGTCCCCTACCACAAATTGAATGTCTCTCCTCTTTTCATCAACTTTGGCCTTCAAATTTTGTGTATTGTCTTGTATGGTAGTCTTGACTTGGTCTTGGATCTCCTTCATAGTTTGAGTGAAGTCTTCATCATGCCCACTCCTATATTCCATGCCTCCAAGATCCCTAAGCTCACACATACCACTTGCGTGCATCCCATAAACTATCTCAAATGGGCTTCTCCATGTGGTTATGTTCTTGCTATCATTGTATGCATACTCTACTTGGGTAGTAACCACATCCCATGTCTAACCATACTCCTTAGTTATGAACCTCAATAGGTTACCCAACACTCTATTGACCACCTCAATTTGGCCATCTGTTTGAGGATGGTAGGCTAAACCAAAAGATAGATTAGTACCCAATCTAGTCCACAAAGTTCTCCATAAATGGCTCATAAACTTCACAACCCTATCTGATACAATACTTAGGGGAAAACCATGAATTCTCACAATTTCCTTAAATAAAAAATAAGTTATGTGGCTAGCATCATGAGTAGTCTTGCAGGGAATGAAATGTCCCATTTTGCTAAATCTATGAACCACTACATAAATGTTGCCATAACCTTACTTTTTTTTGGGTGGACCTACTATGAATTCCATGCTTACACACTCATATGGCCTATTAGGGACTAGTAAAGGTTGGTAAAAACCTACATTACTTATTCCTCCTTTAACTTTCATGCATATGACACACTGCTCAACATATCTAGTAACATCTCTTACTAACTTTGGCCAATGGTTGAACCTTTGCACAAGCTCCAAGGTTTTGTTCATACCTAAGTGACCACTTAAACACCATTATGTTTCTCCTATATGAGATTATCTCTCATGGTACTTCTTTGCACACACAACTGATTACCCTTGAATAACAATCCATTCTGCAAAGTAAAATCAGAAATCTTGCTATGAAAATGATTCTAAAAATCAACACACACCTTGTATGCTTCACCAAAATCTTCATCTACCTTGTAGAGATATTTTAAACTATCAATTACCATGATATTCAACTGAACCTATTGGGATGTCAACAATCTCCTTCTTAGTGCATCTACAACCTTATTCAATTGCCCTTTTTATGCTTAATTATAAATGTTGCTTGCAAATATTCCATCCATTTCATATGTCTATTTCTTAGTTTCTCCTAAGTATTGATGTAACTAAGGGCTTGGTTTTCAACAAACACAAAAATTCTTTGGGCAATAGATAATGCCTCCACTTTCTAAGGGAGTGAACTAAAGAATATAGTTCTAAGTCATAAGAAGAGTATTTCTTCTTAGCTTCATTAAATTTCTCACTAAAGAAGGATATCAACCTACATTCTTGACTCAATACACCCCCTACTTCCATGCCACTTGCATCACACTCAGTAGTAAATAGTTTCTCAAAACTAGGCAATTTTAGGATAGGTTGAGTGGATACTTGTTTCTTCAACATCTCAAAGGATTTCCCTGCTTCTAAGGTCCACCTAAACTTATCTTTTACCCCACACTTAATGGTTTCGAATAAAGGTGCACAAATAGCACTAAAGTTCCTGATAAATTTCCTATAAAACTGGGATAAGCCATGGAAAATTCTTACCTCAGTTGTTGTGGTAGGTGGTGGCTAGTTTAGGATAGTTGCAACTTTGTCTTGATGCATCTTCAAAGATCCTTTGGGCACTACAAAGCCCTAGTATACTAGTTCTTTCTTGAAGAACTCACATTTTTCAAGATTGATAGCTAGCTTCTCTTCATGTAATCTCTACAATGAATGTAGTTTTCCATTCATCCCCTTCTTTCACCGTGATTTGGTGATAGCCACTTTTCAAATCCAACTTGGTAAAGTACATTTCCCTTCCAAGGAAATCCATGAGATACTCAATCCTAGGTATGGGGAACCTATACCCTATTGTAATTTTGTTTATAGCCCTTGAATCTATGCAAAGTCTCCATTTTCCTCCCTTATTGGATGCCAACACAACTAGGACTGCACATGGGCTTATACTCTTCTTGATCAAGCCTTGATCCAAGAGTTCTTGTACTTGCCTTGCCACCTCCAAATTCTGATCAGGGGTTAGCTTATAAGCTTCCTTATTAGGCAAATATGCACCAGGGAAAATGTCTATCTAATGACTTATTACTCTTCTAGGATGTAAGCTTGCAGGAGTGCCATCACTCACTATGTCTTTATACTTCTCAATCAATACTTGTATCCTTGATGGTAATGTCTCCTTGACTAGCTTCTCTTCCTCCTTAGGTCTTACCAAAATAGCATACCCTTAATTCTCATCATCCTTGAGATCCCTCAAAAACTCCCTTCCACTACACAACATTATGTTAGGAGTCTTGGACTATGGCTCCTCCTCTTCTAACAAAGACTGAATCTTGAAAGTTCTACCTCCTTTCTTGAATGTGATAGAATTATCCTTTCCATCATATACCACCCCATTGTCAAATTGCCAAGGTCTTCCTAATAGAAAATGACAAGCATCCATTGGTAGGATGTCATACAAGAGTTTGTCCTTATATCCCGCTATAGAGAATTCAACCCATGTCTTCTCATTCATCAATATACTTCGGCCTTTGTTGAGGCATGTCACCTTATAGGGAATTACATGGGGTACTTTGGTCAACTTGAGTTTATTGACTTCTTCCTTTGAGATGATATTATCAGTGGAACCAGAGTCCACTATCACCTTAAAAACTTACCAAGGATCTTTCATCTTATCCTAAACAAAGCCCTCCTATGCTTAGGTTCATCCTTGGCTGGTTGTCTTATCAACACCCTCCTAAACATTAATTTTTCACCCATCTTTGAATCTAGATGGTCAATCTCAGGTGCTTTGACACTTGAAGTGTCCTCATGAGAATAGGCCACTCTCTTATCATGATTTTAAGTAGTAGGCCTTTTAGGGTATCTATGTGTTGGGTGGCCTAATTGACCACAGTTGTAACACTTCATACTTCTAAAGTATGAGTTACTTCTACCTCCTCTTCCTCTGCTAGGACCTCCTTGATTACCCCTACCTCTGTTATAGCCCCCTATTGGAGTGCTTTCAGTATTCTTCTCTACCAATTTGTTCTAACCTTGTGTCCTTTTCTCATTGCCTCTTCCTTGATAGCCTCCTCTTTGACCCCTATGGTCTCTTCCTCTACCTTTTTTTCTGAAGTTAGAGTAACCTTTCTTCTTGTTCTTTTCCTCCACTCTTAGGGCTAATTGATGACACCTCTGAACTGTAGTTGGTGTCCACAAACTAATTTCTTCTTGGATGTTCCATTTCAATCCACCCAAGTACCTAGCAACCTTAATTTATTCCTCTTCTTGTTTCTTATACCTATGAAAAAATCTTTTGAATTCCTCTGTATACGAGGCCACATCGAAGTCCTTTTGCTTCAAATTCTATCTTTTCCTATGGAGTTGAATCTCATAGTCCTCTGGTATATAATTCTCCTTGAGCTTGGTCACCATTGCATTCCAATTGGCTATGGGATGCTTACCCAATCTAACCCTCTCATCTTGAATGTATTTCCAGTAGGTTAGGGCTAACCCTCTGAGTCTTGATTTGGCCACATTTAGCTTCTCTGCCTCTATCACCCCTTCACACTCGAAATGGTTCTCCATTCCTTCAATCTAATTCATCACTACCTTAATGTCCATATTTAAACTAAACAATGGTATACCTTCCAATTCCTTACCTCTTAGGTATTTTATGGCTTTTAGGAAGGTTTCTTCTTTTAAGACAGTCTTTGGTTCAGGCATAAGGTATTCCTTAGCTATCTTCTTACCCCTATCACTACTTTCAACTTCTTTGTTTCTAGCTGCCACATTAGCAACTTCTTCTAGCCTTATCTTCATTCCTTCTAAGGCTTCTTCAAGGATTCTATTCTTCTCCTTTTTCTCATCCACCTCTTTAGCTATCTCTACATTAGTCACCATCCTTGACTTTCCTACTGATTCACAAGTAGTTGCAAACATACACTAACTTCACAAATATTTAACTTGCTCTTATACCAATCTTATGTAACACCAAGCCTTTCTCTCCTACCCTATCTCCCCTAGTCTATTCAATAGGCCTCTTCTCTAGCCTAACTAGGGTTCTTCACTAACCCTAACCTTCAAGGATCCTTTCCAAAAGATCCCACTCCAATTCATCTTGAGTACACCAACAAGGAAATCAAACTACTTCAACACCTAGCCATAGTGCTCTTCTTGCCCATCTTCACAAATTGATCCAAACTGATCAAGAACTCTTCCATATGGAGAGGTAGGCTTCTAGATGGTTAACTGAATCCAATCCAATGTCTAAAAAATCCCTTTAGCAGGGAACCCTAAATGAGTGCTAAGAACCAAGTCAAATTCACCCAAAATAAGGCTACAAGCATTAGGCCTAATTAGGCAGTTTTTCCCAAATATCTTGTAAAAATCCTTAACAAGGTGGAAAAATATAATTGGATTCTGATACCCTTTATCAATACCCTAAATATTTTCTATTTCTTACTTCCCAAAGGTATTCGTATAGTGGCTCCTATAATCATGCCTTAAAATCAGGGTTTTCAAGCATTCAAATTGTATCCACAAAGACTTTGTTTCTTGTCATTCAAAACACTTCACCCAATATTATCCTCTGATTTAGGGCTCCTTCACACACCAAACTACCTCTCCACAATCTCTAATTGAAGCAATTAATGCTTTTAATCCCTCTAAATAGCTCTGCAACTTCCTGTGATCCCTAGCCATGCATCTCTAGCTCACCTAGGGCATCACATTAAAAATATCCCGCTTGCTTCCTAGGACCCCTCCTTCAATCTACAATATGTACATGGATTCATCTCCCTAATCCCAAAGGCCCATTCAAACTCCCTAGTGGGAAGAGGACTTATGACCCCATTTCTAGAAGTTGCTTTATTCAGACCAGTGACTGGTTTAAAACAAAAAGAATTTATAAAACTAACTAAATAAACACCAAATAAAAATATACCACCGCAAAGAATCTCAAAACATACCATCCTAATATAATCAAGAGTTACAGTAGGTAATCTAATCCATGAAAATACAAAATGCTCAGAAATACAAGAATTGCAACTGTTTCCTTGATTATATAGTCTGTACAATAACTTTGCAAAATCAACCAACCCATTCACAAGGTCGAGAGGTCTTATATAGGTTTCCATGGTCCTAACTCAATAGTTTTAGATAGTTAGAATCCTCCAATGAACTAAAATACATTATTGCAAAAAATGTTGTCAATGTTGTCAATGACAACATTGACAACTTTTGCAACTTTTGTGCTTCTTGCATAAAACATGAAAAAACACCTTAAGAACTTAACCAACTGCATAGTTAGGATAATTAAACATTAAATAGGTCTTATAAGCCCTTATTTGTCTAATTTGACTCCTGGATGGATCATTCTCACTATTGTCCCAACATTGGCAATTTGGAACAAAATAGTAACTTTGGACATTACAAGAAATAATATCACTAAAGACCTAAATAGACCTCCTCATCTAAGTCCAAACATCCTAGGACCCACCTAGTCCTATTATTTCACTAGTGGTGTAGCTAGGACCACAAAAATCCAAAAACAACTTAGAAGCCCTAGATTACACTCTTGCCCTACCTAGGTGCTCCTGCACCACTTTTGATACTCCTTACAATGTATATCATTATATACAATATTTTTAAGTCCTTCTCGGTTAAGAGACATTATGATCCAATGGTTAAATTGAAACAAAAAATGATTTGTTCACATATACAACTATACTTTATAGATTTTTAGATCTATTGTAAGCTCATAATACCTTTCTGATCAATGTATCTTTTTAGTACCTTTTCTCCACTTCTTTCTACTTGGTGATGTTGTGCTTCTCTATTGCTTGGTGTCTACAAAATTAGCTTTGTTCTTGAGCTTGATTGATTAGGTCTGATTGAAGTTTTCCTTCATCAGTTTCTCTTCAACATCCTCTCTTCTATTCACCCCTAATTCACAATGAATTAGCTTGTCTCTTTATAGACATGATATCACCATATCTCAGTTCTTGAATTTCTTGTTCTTGGTGTGATCTGTAATTCTAGACAATATTTCTTTAAAGATTTACTTCAGTATTATCTCATAGATTTCTCTTAGACAATTGGAATAAAACAACTTTAAATCTTTCACTTTGTAGACACCTAATAATGGTTCAAGCCTGCTAGTCTATGTTTTTTAACATTTTAGCATTACAATTGAAACATTGTTTTGTGACCTAATTATTCCTCTATGTTTGCAATATGATCTTTATTATATGACAACATTGTGTCTTTAATCGATGATTGAATGTTGCAAAATTGTTCAATTATTTACTAATATTTCTACTCTGTTTATCAAATCTATCATTTTCCTAATCAATTCTGATCAACCCTAAACTGATCCTATTCGATCCGAAACCAATCCTATTCTATCCTAAATTGATCCTATTTGATCCTCAACCATTCCAAATCTTCCTAAATCAATTCAAACCCATTCTATTGTATTCCTAATCACTTTAAGAATTGTTTGGACTCATCAACCATTTTGGGGCATTGTCCAAGATCATCGATGCCTAATTAACCCAATTTCCAAACCAATCAAAACCCTATTCCAAATTTGATCAATCTTGTCATCATTTCAGGAGCATTTTCCAAGTTCATCGGTGCTTTGTATCCCCTTAAAAAACTATTTGATAACATTGTCAAAGTTCATCAGTGTTATCATTATCAATGTATCAATATCAATTCAATAGTGTTGTTCATGTTCGAAAATACTATTTTTGATCATTATTATTTTGGGAACATTGTCCAATATAATCATGTTTCCCCATTCCTATTTCAATCATATAGCACCATCAAATTTCATTGGAGCTATTCAATCATTTCCAAACATCATTATGTGTGCACATTGTCAAAGCTCATCGATGCCTCGTGATTTCCTAAACTATTCCAGAACCCTCAGAATCGATCCTAATCCTTATCAATATCATCAAAATCATTTCAATTCAACATTAACACATTCAATTCGATCAATAATTCACTAATTTCCCCCCTTGGGATGAATAAACCATAGTTTATCCCTATGTCCTAATTGAATAAATAAATTGACTTTATTTATTCCCTTTTTTGTAAGTCTTCAACAATTTATTAATTTTTATTAATTGATTGGCTAATTTTAATTCATGATATTTTCATAATTTTATAAATCTAATTATTTATTTTGTGAGGAATATTGAGAATATTGAGTTACTAATTGACTTAATGACTCCTAATCTTACCTAATTGTCATATCCCTTAATGGAGATTCACATCCCTATTAAGGTGCTTCATGAATATCCTCAATATCTCCTTATTTGATCTCCCCCATATCATGCTGGAAAACACCCTACCTACTAATATCTTCATTTATGTATTGATTCTATGCAATTCCCACCTAATTGCCTCTCATTTTCTATGAATTGGGAGGCATTTCTCTCTTTCAAGGTTGAACCACTATCTCCTAGTATTCTCCTACCAACTTGTCTTTCAAGATTTCTTTGTGCAATCTTGTTATTGTCAAAGAGAAACATAATCTACCATCTTGGAGAAGAAAGGAGGACATGGGATCTTCATTTGAATGGATTTCTAAGTTTTCATGCTTTATATTTGTGAACTTTCATTTTAATTGGCTTTCATGATAGATTAGATAGGTTAGCATATTGTTTAGGGTTTTTTGTTACCTACATATGTTATTTATTCCTTTTTCTGGTCTTACATTTTGTGACCCCGATGTAAAACATGCTTAAATAATAAATTTTTTGTGTTTTTTTTCCTTTTGCAGGTTCTGGAAGAGTTCTACGCAAGTGGTTACAGGTTCTGTATAGGTGGTCACTGATTCTACACAGGTGGTCACTATTTTCGTGTAGGTGGTCATTGTTTCTATGTAGGTGGTTAAGTCCTATGTAGTTGGGACCCAGACCTACGCACTTGGAGCCCAAATCTACCCAGTTGGATGCTTAGCTACCTAGTTTGTTAAATATGATCTATGTTTAGGGTTTAGGATCAGTATTTGCAAGTTTAGGAAGCACTTCTACATTTTATGCTTTATTTTCTAGTTTTCATCTTCTATAAGGTTAAAATGGATCCTAAACTATGTAAATGAACCCTAATTTGGTTAATGAACCTAACATTTCAATTTTCAAGCCTAAAATGAACTCTCACATCTGATTTGGGCTCTTAAAATGAACTTCAAATAGAATACTTTGTTGGAAATACAATAATGGGAAAGCAAGATGCTGAGGGGGGGAGGGAATCAGATCTTCATATTTAAACACTTAAAACAAACTGATCCACATTCATACATATATGAATCTAATGTAATATAAAATAGCATCCACACAATAAAATAAATAGTTCATAACACAAGAACTTGGTAACCTAGAAACCCAAATAGGTAAAACTGGGGTGGGGATGACACCCACATAATTCTACACTACTACAGTAATAAAGTGTGCATGTTAGGGCTACAAAAGTTGATTACAAAATGCAATCTACCCTGTTAAAGGTCTTCCTGGTTAAGAGCTAAAGATCATTACAATCTACCCTGTGAAAGGATTTCAACTTACAATAAAGTTAGCACTCTGTTAGGAGATTTTGAAAGGTCTACTAGAACCACTCTATTAAGAGATTTTCACTTGATACAATGATTAGAATGTTTTAAGTAATGATCATTCATTATGCACTCAGATGCTGATGATGAGTCTCCTCTTTCTAGTACCTTCTATGATCTCACAATCTGATATAAATTTACTCTGTTGTTCACTGTGTTGTCACTCTGCTTGATCTCTACTTCTTAACAAAATAACCCTCTATGAATTTCACTTCAAAATGCAGTCACCACTTCTCTCCACACACTCTCACAAAATAGTGTTTAGAAGAAATCTTATATATCCATTCAAGTCTGATAGCGAGATCTAGATCAATGATCAAGATCTAATACCCATACCTCCAAGGTATTACAATTAATGATTACAATAGATCATGCATAGGGTAAAAAAATTAAATGCATAACTGACTCTGTAGGAATATATTAAATGTGTACATAAGTCAGCCCAAAAAGCTTATACAAGTTAGCCTGAACACTTATCCTCAAAGTTTGATTCATTCCAGCCATGTATACAAAAACTGTTCTGCTCAACATTTAACATCTCTGTCACTCAACACTAAGTATCCTACTCAGCTCGGCATGATACAACTCAACAACCTGAATACTGCTCAGCAATGTTGCTTAGCCTTGCATAGTTTTAGCTTGGCCACAGTGATAGCCAACTAAAACTGCCTAAGTGAATGACTAAGTGTTGGTCACTAATCATCAATAGAACTTAGAGATTAACAATATCCCCCTTTGATATTAGTGGCAAAAACACACTTATCATTTCTTCATTTCATTCCATCAAAATTTTGCCTAAGTATACTAAGTACTCCCCCTAGGAATATACTTGGACTTATACATACAAAAAATTACATAAAATACATGCCTTCAAAATATATACAAATGTACCTATTCTGTACTGATTTATCATACTGTATCCTTACCAACTTCATTATCCTTACCAACTTCCCCCTTGTTTTTGTCACTGATTTTAGGTGGGGTTAAGTTGTACTCGTCCAAAAATTGTTTATGAAGCTGTAGAGTGGATGCAAATTTAGTGTCCCAACTTTCCTGGGCAACCTTCATAACTTCCAATTTTATCTCTAGCTTGGCAGCTAGACTCACTAAACTTTCTGCAGTTGAGAGATTTGGATTTCTCTGTGATAACTCTTTTGAAAATGAAAGTTCCTTCTATATTACCTCCAAGTGAGGCAACAGGCTTGTATGAATAGTTATCAATTTGGCCCTAATTTGACCATCTTTAGCCATAAGCTCAGCTATTCTGTGTTGTGCATTGATCAACTTAGTAAAATGTAAAGAACTAGAAGTAGCATCCTAACCCAAAGTATTGCCAATTGATTTCAAATCTAACTGTAGCTTCTCAACAAGTTGTAGATCATCCTTTGTGAAGAATTCAACATCACATAGTTTCCTATACAAAGAATAAACATTTGATGTAACTTTCTCCATAATGTCTACAAGAGTAGAAAATTCAACCTATTTTGTTGCAATCTCTTCTGAGATTTTCTCTAAAACTTTTCTCTCAAATCTCCTCTCGGACCATTGTAGAAGTTTTTCATTTCTATTTATATCATCATCAGTTACCTTTTGTACAATGTGAACTAACTGATCAATAATTGGAGCATGAGGCATTTCATCTTCTAAGTCGAAAGACTTTGCAAATATATCCTTGATGTCATGCAACACTTTCTTTTGCTTCTATTCTATTTTCATCTCTTCCTATCTCTTCTTCCTCTGAAGTAATTCCTGAAAAGTCCCTATTTGTTCAAAAGACAATTCATTGGGATCCCATTGTGGAATAACAATTACCTCATCTAGTGTGACATCTATAATTTGAGACTTCTTCTTCATAACTTTCCTTTTCTTCAACTTTGGTGAACGAATGCTCGGCTCCATAATACCTTTTCCTGTGATAGTATCAATGTCCATTACCTCTTTCAATTCTATTAGGATTGTCTATGGATTAGGCATACCTCTAGTTTTAGGACCTGTGGGAGTGGATAATGCAGAGTGTGGTAGATCAACCAACACTTGCATTGCCTCTTGTTCCTTAGGCTTGTCAATATTATCCTTCATCACTACACCACTATCTAAAACTATTTTGAGAACCTCTAATATAGGTGGATTTTGTGAAGTTACCTCTTGTGCATCTGTTTTCTTTTTCTCTTCACCTATCTAATCATTGATTACTTCAATTATCTCATCAATTTTCTCTTCAAATGTAGTGGTCTTTCCTCCTTTAGTCTTAGTTTCCCTAATAGGTGAATCAGTGTTTGTACCACTCAGCATGTCTTGTTCCTCGGCATTCAAATTGCTGGAATCATCAATTATGTAGTCAATTAGACTTTCTACAGTCAGATCAACAAAATTTGTTGAGTCTAATGCATCTTTATTCTTGTCCTATTTAGTAGCAATTTGATCTTGAGTCATCTATGGCTCAGGGGTGATCTCAACTTCTTTTGTCTTTTGATCAGATGTCCCTACATCATATTTCTTGTCTTTTGGAACTATCAGCCCAAAGATTTTCTTCCAAATCCTTGTACTTTGTTGTACTAATCCTTTAATATCATTTTTCAAAATAGCATAACCTCTAAGTTTAGGAACAAACCTACTCCTATATTCCTCAATGAATTGTGCTCACTGTTTTGATGTTAGCTCAGGTATCACCTTGGCTAAAGTGCCTTCCCTGGTCTATCTCTCTGTAGTAAGTGCAAATTCCCATTTGCTTGATAGAAACTCATATAGTTCATTCAGCACATGGTTTTCTATCTCTATAGGAGTTAACTTAAAAGTACTCATCATATCTAAGAGTGCTTCCTGAACTTTATGCTTGTCTCCAATACTCAGTTTCTCATACTTAATGAATTTGAAAGTAGCTAACCCTACTAAGTTTCTCAAGTTGTCACATACCTCATCATTATTAGTTGGTTTCTTGAATTGTGTTGTAGGTATGTCATCAGGTTCATCAATCTCAGTCTTTTCATCATCACTATCTACCCCAATTGTAGTCTCCTCCTTGGTCTCTTTTCTGGTTTACTCAACTCAGCCTTAGGAGCAATTTTAGCTTTCTTTCAAGAACTACTTTCCCCAACCTTCTTCTTTCCATATACTTTTGTTTGTACTATTGGAGAAGTAACAATGGATGCTCTATTCCTTAGATGATTAACAGCAGGAGGTTTAACCTTAGGTTTAGCTTTACTCAGCTTGGTTACTATGACAATTGATGGTTTCTTACCCTTAGCTTTCTCAGTGATCTCCTTAGATGCACTGACTTCCTCTTTTGTAGACATGTCTTCTCCTTGTTTAGTGGATAGGCCTAGAGGTGCATCCTCAGGTTCTTCATCACTTCCCAAACCAGCCATTTTCTTTAGATTTTTTACAATCTTCTTCCTTTTCCTCTCCATGGTTCCCTCCTTTAGGTTTCTTGAAATTTTTACTTTTGCTTCATCAAAATTACCAAACCTTTCCACTGTAGTATCAATTGCCTTGGCTAGGAGCGCAATGATGGCTGCTGATGCTTCATTAATGTTAATTTCATAGGGAAATGGTTCTAAACATGTTACCCTAGGTGTCACAGCCTGGATATATGTGTTATCTGTATCAATTAGAAAGCAAATTTCTTCATAGTGCTTTTCCACTAGTGATTGAGGAATCCTAATCCTTAATCTCATTCTCTTTATAAATTCCACAAAATATCTCCCCATTATGCTATTGAAATTACTTCCTAGTTTCTCAATACATTCACTTATTTGAACTATAATGGGTCTATCCTTTTTCCAAACAATATCTCCCAATGTAGTAAATGTATCCTAAATGTAGAAAAATATGCAGACTAGTAAGGAACCAAACTTACATGATGAGCTCTTAGCCTTTCTGATTTATGCTAGGTTCTCAGCTAGTTGTGTTTGCTATAGCTTGGCAAGATCATATGTATGATTCTTCTTAAAAATCTTCCATGCCTGGTCAACGATAGTACAAGAAACACTATCCAGTCTACTCCACTGATAGAACTTATGTTCAATTACTCTTACTCCAAAATCAAGCTCTAGGTCTTTAATTGTAGAGATAGTCATACCTCTATTGTTCCATACGGCTCCAATGTTTAGTGTAATTTCCTCTTTGTTTTTATCTCTCATTGTCCATTTTCCATTCACTACAGAATATCCAGTCACTCGATGAATCATGTTTTTAGTTATCTTGACTGGTCCATTATCCAACCACATACACATATCATAAACTTGGCTAAGAGTAACCTTAATCCATTCATCTTTGAAACCTTGTGGAAAATCTAGGGAATGAGTTAACCCTTTGTCTACTAAATGTTTGAATTCTCCCTTCAGAACTCCATCAACACACAATTTGTTGTAGGATTTCCTTGGTTCACTATCACCTGCTTCAACAATCTTAACCATGTAACATGATCTAACATTGTGGATCATAAGTACCTTGGGTGGAATGGATGAGAGAGCTCTGGTCAAATCACTTTGAATTGCACTTTTAGGAATGGCTCAAAAATTGAGAGGTGCACATTCATCACTCCATACTAACTAAATTTTCTCTTGTTCTCCCTCCATACTTTTGACTGGTGCGGAAGTGCTTGCAGCTGTAATCTTGAAATTAGGGTTTGAAAAATGAAGAATAGAGTACCTTGGCAAGTAGAACTTCATACTATTCACCTTAGGATTTCTAACGGCACATTGAGGAAATCTTTAATGCTAATTCCATTAAGATCAATTTTGCAACTTCTTCAATCGCTCTGTAAACAGTGAAAATCACAAGGTAAAAATGAAGAATAAACTGTTCATCCTTTATAGATTTCAAAAGGTCAAGGTAGGTAAGCAATAAATGTTCTTCCTATTTAGTTAGTGCAAGCCATCTGTCCTCAGCTTTCTAACACAACTTGCATCCCACTCAGCTTACTAAACTCGGCCATCACAAAACTTACTCGGCCAACAAACTCGACACACACTAAAGAACTCACCCTTAGTGTCCACAACTGGTGCTTAGCACCTATAGTGCAATTAGCTCTTCTTGGCATTTGTCTTCAAAATGTGTCCTGGTGCATCTTAACATATGCAAATATGGACTTTGGTACATTTCATGTTAGGAACTGATGTAAGATAATAATTTTAGATGCAGTTCCTTACATACCTCTTTTTCTTAGTTGGAGATGATGTGATCACCTGATCCATTGGATTGGGTGACCTTGGCTGCACTAGCTTTACTGCTACATGGTTCAGACTTATTAACCCATGTCTAGTTCATCTATGCTCTAATCTTCTCAACAGTAGGAGCAGGTACCCTAGTCTTACAATCTTTCCTTGTATGACCAATTTTCAGACAACTCTGACAAACTAGGCTTCCATTTATCCAACCCTTAGACTTTCCTCTGAAATGTGTCCTTATGTATTTTTCTGGAACATGTCCATACTCACCACAGTAATGAAAACTATGCCATGTTTTATAGTCCTACTTGTAAGTATTACTTTTCTTGGTGATTTCTCTTGTGCCTTTGATGTCCATTGATTTTTACCTTTAGATCTGCAATATTTTGCTCTATGACCAAATTTCTGATAGTTATAACAATTTCCATTGAGTCTAGGTGTGGAAGGTGCATTGCTTTCCTTTGTCTTACATTCACATGCTTGATGTCCAAACTTATTACTATTAAAGTAGTAACCATTAAAGTTAGTTTTAGGATTGGACTTACCATTCTTTCTTTGGCAAATGTTTGTTGTATGACCTAGTTTCCCACAGTGGTGGAAAATGGGTTTGTTGTTTCTTGGCTTTGCATACCTTCTTTCACCTATCTTAGATGATTCTCCTTCTTCATTGGTTGTATGTTGTTCAATGTGACCTAATCTAGAAGAATATTTAGGTCTTCTTCATGCTTCCACTAGTTGTTCAAAGTAGCTCAAAGCTGCATTGGGATCATTCACTCTATTGTTAAGTTCTTTCTCAGATCTCAATTCATATTTCAACTGACTATTCTCAGATCTAAGATTTACAATCTCCAAGTCTTTCCCGTTGATCTCCTGATTCACAAGTAGCAGTTGATTTGCCATGTCAACTTGATTAACTGTCATTGTTTGTACATCATGTGTTCTTTCATCAAGTCTTATAGTCATCATTATTTTGTCTTCTTCTTCCATAGCCTTGTCATCTTTGGCTTTCTTTTTCTATTCAACAACTTCACACATTCTTATTGATTGGGCTTCTTGTTCCTTTTTCAAATTTCTAACTTCTTCACATAGTGCACTGTTCTTTTCTAGTAGATCTTCTATTTATGCATCACTCTCAGTAGAATCTCCATTCTAAAATAGATTTGTGGTGTCCTCTTCCTGATAATGAGTGTCATTCATTTGTTTGGCCAAATCTTTCCTTACTGTCAAGGACTTCTTTAATTCCTATCTTGCTATCTCAAGCTGTTGTAGTGCTATTTGAATATCAATATTTAGATTCTCAATGACTTTACCCATCTTGTAGATCTCCATCTCAAGATCTGTATTCTCAAGCTCATTATGAATTTCTAGAGAACTAAGCTTTGACACCAATTGTTGGAAATACAATAATGGGAAAGCAAGATGCTGAGAGGGGGGGGCTGAATTAGATCTTCATATTTGGGGGCTTAATCAGATCTTCATATTTAAACACTTAAAACAAAATTATCCACATTCATACATATATGAATCTAATGTAATATCAAATAGCATCCACACAATGAAATAAATAACTCATAACAGAAGAACTTGGTAACCCATAAACCCAAACAGGTAAAAATGGGGTGGGGATGACACCCACAAAATTCTCCACTACTACAGTAATAAAGTGTGCATGTTAGGGTTACAAAAGTTGATTACAAAATGCAATCTACCCTATTAAAGGTCTTCCTGGTTAAGAGATAAAGATCATTACAATCTACCCTGTGAAAGGATTTCAACTTACAATAAAGTAAGCACTCTGTTAGGAGATTTAGAAAGGTCTACTAGAGCCACTCTGTTAAGATATTTTCACCTGATACAATGATTAGAATGTTTTAAGTAATGATCATTCATTATGCACTCAGATGTTGATGATGAGTCTCCTCTTTCTAGTACCTTCTATGATCTCACAATCTGATATAAATTTACTCTGTTGTTCACTGTTTTGTCACTCTACTTGATCTCTACTTCTTAACAAAATAACCCTTTGTGCATTTCACTTCAAAATGCAGGCACCACTTCTCTCCACACACTCTCACAAAATAGGGTTTAGAAGCAATCTTATATTTCTATTCAAGTCTGATAGTGAGATCTAGATCAATGATCAAGATCTAATACCCATAACTCCAAGGTATTACAATTAATAATTATAATAGATCATGCATAGGATAAAATAATTAAATGCATAACTGACTCCATAGGAAAATATTAAATGCATACATAAGTCAGCCCAAAAAGCTTATACAAGTCAGCCTGAACACTTATCCTTGAAGTTTGAATCATTCCAGACATGTATACAAAAACTATTCTACTTAGAATTTAACATCTCTATCACTCAGCACTAAGTATCCTACTTGGCTCAGCATGATACAACTCGGCAACCTGAATACTGCTCAACAATGTTGCTCAGCCTTGCATAGTTTTAGCTTGGCCATAGTGATAGCCAACTAAAACTGCCTAAGTGAATAACTAAGTGTTGGTCACTAATCATCAACAAAACTTAGAGATTAACATACTTTATGCAAAATCAAGTTTCTTAAGTTGATAAGGAACCTAAAATTAACATGCACACCTGGTTTGGGAATCTAAAATCAACTTTGAACTAGTTTAGGATAAAATGTAGATTTCTTCTTTAAGGTGTTCCTAAATTAGTTTAATGCGCATGCAATATAATTGGGGTTTCAAATTGACTTCAATGTTTCCAAATCAAACATAAATGGCATAAGGAATGAACCCTAGTTGTGTTTCTGATAGTCTTACATGCTTAAATGTGCAAAAGACCTCTGATTTTGCAAGTTTTTACCACTTTTTAGGCTTCTAATCAGTTGATGTACACTTGGTTGTAGGTTCCACATATGTGGTCAGAAGTTACATAGGTGGTAGACTATTTCTACGTAGGTGGTAGCTTGTTCCTATGCAGGTGGTAAATTTGATGTTTTTCATGCAAGTTTCTAATTTTTCGCATTCCTAAATCTATTTCTACAATTAGCATACTAGATTTCCATGTTACTGATGATTTGTGTAGCATTTTTGCAATCGTGGGGTGAAGAATGAATCATAAAAAGCTACTAACAATTTTAATGCAAGACGTTTGTAGAAGACCTTGTGTTTTCTAAAACTTTCATGTGTGTTTTTAGTAGTTAGAAAACACTTCAGCTTGGTTCTTTAAAATGAATCATTTCAGTCATGTGCTTGAAGTGTCTTTTAGTTTGTAAACACTAGTAAATGTATGGATGTATCCTCTCCCATCACCTTTGTGGATCTTGGTTGTAAGAGAAATCCATGCAAGTCCTTTAGTGTGGCTACCTCCCAAGTGCTAAGAGTGGAAGTCCAACCGATAACAAGATAAAGCTAAGCCCATCCAAAATGGTATAGAAAAGATGTCATTGTGATTAATCTCACAATGAACGGGTTTTGAATGTGTTATACCAAGAAGAAGATCTCCCTCAGTACCCTTGTGGTGCATTAAAACCTATAGAACCTAACTTCTTTAGGCTGGGAGGCCTCCATAACAGAGCTAATCTTCTACATGTATAAGCACCTAAATGGATGCCTTTACTAAACACCATGTTGTAGTATCCAAAAACCTTCTATCTGTTGGCACAGAAGGTCTGAGACCAAGTAAGAGGCCCCACACTTTCATGGCTATTAGTTGAGACAACAGTCCCATGGGAAGTAATGACCCTTTGGATTTGAAGCTTGGAGTTCCTGAGAAGTGAGTGCACTATAAGGAGGATCCCGTGCCTCCAAGCTTCTAGGTTGTGCGAAATTAGTAAGCGTGGATAAAATTTGGTTCAAGTGGGCATTAACCAAATATTTTCCTTTCTATCCTTAGGATGTGGTTTGTTTGTTCCTTTTTATAACAACCATTCTCAATGATGCATCTTGCATGAGTGTTTCAACCTTTAACAAAAATGGAAAAATATTAAAAAACACTCTTCTTAAAGAACACTTCTTCCAAATCAATCTTCAAAACAATCAAATGGTCCAAAACACACCTTGTCTTTGAGTAAACATATGGAACCTTGAAATTTTCATTTGTAACCTCTTGGCATACTTGATAGTCTTCATCTTGCATACTCATGTCCTAATCTCCTTGCATTTGCATTTCAAAAAGTCCCTTTCATTTTATACCTTATCATAATATTCATTATAGTCTCTCTTGCATAGGTCCTAATTATAGTCCTCTTGCATACATAGCTCATTTTAGATCCTCTTTAGAAACTTTCAAACAATCCTAGAAAGTATCAAAATCATGGAACATTTCTTTATGGCATTGAAAACAGGATCTTGAATTAGTCCCCTTTGTCCAAAAAATCTCAAACCCCCCCTTATCAATTGGTCATATTCCACCTTTTTCATGATGGATTTGACCTAATCCCTTTTATCAAACTTGTCCCTTGTCCCTCAATCCTTTTTTTTTCAGGTCAAGATTCTTATTCAACCTCATAAGGTTATTCTCTTAGGTTTGTCTCCTTTCCAAAGAATTTTTTTTTCAAAGTCCAAAAACCAAAAAACAATTGCCTAAGCCTTAGATTACATTTTGCATAAGCTCCTTGCATTTCAAAAGTTGCATTTCCAAAAATCCAAAAAAATCAATTGCATTAACCCTTAGGTTGCTTTGCATAAAATCATCCAAAGTCCAAATTTGCATTTACATCAAATCCTTTCATATCTTAGGTTGCAGTTTCATCCTAAAAGTCCCTCAAAAAAGTCAAAAATATTACATTTTCATATAGTCATCATGTCAATCTTCACTAAGTTCCAAGCATCCAAAAGGCAACCAACAACTTATCAACCCATGTTTCCATCACAAGGAAACTCACAATTACCTTTTGATCAAAGACAAGATATACCTTTGCAACAACAAGGTTTTGAGCCAAGGCAAATGACATCAACATAGCCAAACAATCAATTGCATCAAGTCCATGCAAACATGATTCAAAATTTGCAATAGAAAGGAGATGGCCAAACTCCTTGGAGTCTAAGTGAATCTTTCAGTGAAATTGACACACAATCTCTCATTGATAAATCAAATATAACAAAACTCATTTTACAGCTCAATGAGGCAAATGAACAATTTAATAAAGCCCAATTCAATCATATGAAAAAGCCAACTTTTTTCAACCAAGTTCCAGATCACGCTCAATTCAATCAAGCTTCCAATCCATCTACATGCGCTCAAATTTCAAATAAATCATTCAACTAAATTCCAAATCAAACCTTTAAACCTAACTGAGGCATAATTCAAATGGGGCCACCATGAGATTATGAACCAATCTTCATTCCAATGCAACCAAGTGATCTTCAAAAAGTTTAATAACCTCTTGTGCCAACTATGCAAACAAGACAATCAATACCAAGATAAAAAATAATAACATTGCTTGAGGAACCTTGTGTGTCCTCCAATTCACCACCAATGTCTTATCAAACAAAGAAAAATTTAAATGTGACATCTTTTGAACATCAACCAAGCATGATCAATAAGAAACCTTTTGTTGAACATGTTCATTCCAAAAATTATTTCCAACATGTAAATAATGATGAGGTATCACAAACAAGACCCGTCAAGCAGTGCAAGTTCAAATCCAAAATTTTAAAGAATTTGTTTTAGAAATTGGATCAAACAAATAATTTACCCGTGTCTAGCAATGGCTCACCCCAAAACAATCACATGGATGACATACCTATTTCCCCTCAAGACATTGACCTTCAAGAAACATCCATGTTTCCTTCCACCCCTTCATCCCCACATTCCTCTCAAGAGAAATTTCATCCTTCCCCATTCAGTGATTCTTCCAACAATGCAACCTTCCAATGGCTATCCACGAAAGACATCCAAGCTAGTCCTATGCATATCCCAAGTTCTTGTGAACCAATTCTACCATGTACCCCCATTTCAATCAAGCCTATTCATGAGATTCCTATCCAAATTCCATGTTCCTCATATCAAAATGTTGACCCCTTTCAAGAACCCCCCTTGCATGTCCAAAGTCATATCCCAAGTCAAGAGGATGATAAAAAGAATGAAGAAACATGTCTAAAATCATATCAAGATCAAGACCCCTTCAATGATTAATTATATCCTATTTTTGACCAAGATCCCATTTTCCTTTATCCTCGTGATGATCCCACTATCCTTATCCCCCTATCCAAAATGATCCTTTTCAACCTCAAGACCAAAATATCCTTCCAAGTCCCATTGACCTCCCACTTCCATAGAAAGATCATGATCGCCCTTCCATATCCTCCCAAGATCCCTTTCCAAGCCAAGATCAAGGTGTCCCTTCACCTTAATGTTCTCCTCAAGATCACATCATCCCTTCAGATCCCCCCACAAGATCCATCCATCTATTCTTCTCCTTGTCCTAA
This sequence comes from Thuja plicata, assembly GCA_018584345.1. Classification (NCBI taxonomy): domain Eukaryota; kingdom Viridiplantae; phylum Streptophyta; class Pinopsida; order Cupressales; family Cupressaceae; genus Thuja; species Thuja plicata. The sequence continues at coordinate 782,878 of MU226001.1, forward strand.
TCCTTCAAATCCCCTTTGTGATCCAAGCACATCTATGCAAGTTGTTACTGAACACCTTACACTTCAAATAGGTTCCCCTGGTTCTATTGAGTCTAGTCTGCCTCATGGTCCTATAAGTCCTTCCATATCATTCACACCTCAGAATAATGGACTCACATCCTGTAGCAAGTATCTTACTGGTCAAAGAAAGCATTATCAATTCAAAGGGTTAGACCTCCATGAAAAAGGTATATTGAAATCCTTTGGTGTCCAAGAAAATTCAAATAACCATGGTCTTAATAATAAATCTACTGGCCAAAGAAAGCATTATCAAGTCAATGGGTTAGACCTCCACGCAAAAGGTATAATGAAACCCTTACGTGTCCAAGAAAATTAAAATGGCCATGGTCTTAATAATAAATCTTAATCTCAAGGTGTTGGTATCCCTTCAAAATCCAAATCCAAACATATACCTCCCCCTTCAACCCTTCCATCCATCTTAGGTCCATATATTCCTCCCTCCACTTGCTCACAATCCCCTTACCCTTTCCCAAATTCAAGTAAGCAAAGGCATACACCCTGAAAAACCTTCCATTGATCCAAAATGCCTTCATAAAATTCCTATCCATATATGAATTCCATTCCCTTTCAAAGCTATTTGGATGCCAAGAATAAAATCCACAAATCAAGCAATCCACATGCTATCAAGGATCAACATGTAACATGTCCTTATAATCGACACATACAAAAAAAGAAAAATGTGATCCTAAAGGAAAATTAAAAAAGGCCACAAAGGCCCATTGAGCAAAAAATAAAGTCAAAATCCATATGGGTTCCTAAATATCTTATGCAATCAATGCATTCTAAGGACCCACAAAATAATTAAAAAATAAAAAATCATGTGGATTCCCAAGAAGCTCCTTGAAGCATAGAGTCCCAAAGAAAAGTCCAAATTGGAATCCAAAATTGCTATCCCTCCATCTAAATGTCTTCCATCTTCCAAATCCATTTTGGTTCCTTGTGTCCCAAAATCCATATCCATTCCTTCATTAATCCTTCAAACTCTAGAATCTCTTTTTCCTCCATCACCCCTCAAGGTGTGTGCCAATGTTGTTCTTGCACCCATATCCATCAATTCAACATCCATCCTTATTTCACTCCCTCCATCATCAAACACCTGTTTTGCAACCTTTCATCCAACCTATCCAATTTTTTGCATAAATCTTATCCCATCCTCATCCAATCACCCACTTCATATCCCTTTGTCATTACCCTACCAACATCTTTGTACAATATCTTTCAAAAACACATTTTAAAGAGTAAGGCACTTGAGTCCTCCATCTATGTCATCTCATTCACCAAGTTTTTTTCCAAAAAGTCAAAAAGTCAAAAAAAAAAATGAAAAAATATCAAAACAAAAAAAATGAAAAAGAGAAAAAATGGTTGCCTTGATGAAAACCTGGTAAATAGGAATCTTGGCATGAAAAAATAGAAATCAAGAGAAAAATCCCATCCACAAGTGAAAACCTGGAAAACAGGCAGTTTGGGCAAGTACCTTGGTGAAAACCTGGCAAACAGGTGCTACACATAGTAAGTTGTTTCTCCAATGTCTATCATGATTCCACCTAGTATCTTGATGTCCTTTCCTGATCACATCTTTCACTTTGAATCGACCCTTGTGCCCTTTTATGGCCTATAACTGGTTGATTTATTTTTTCTTACCCTTGGTACACCAAGTCTGTCTTTCTCTTTGGCCTTTGTACATAGTCTCTTTGCTATCTGGGGGCAGATTCCTGGCACTAAACATCTTTTAATTTGAATTCGAACAGGGGAAACACCTTGAATGTGGTTTATTCATGAGATTCCTCAACTATCAGATTGGAGATAACAACTTGTAAATATCTTAAAGACCTGAAAAAACTTTTAAAATTTCCAAATAAGCAGCTCAAAAATCCAAACAAATCAAATAATGTCCTGAAAAAATTGCTAAAAATCAAATAATGTCCTAAAAAAATCTCTGAAAATCAAATATGATCCTGAAAAAAAGATCCTAAAAATCAAATATGATGCTAAAAAATTCCTAAAAATCATAAAAACTCCTGAAAAAAGATCATCACAAAAAACATTCAAATATCTTAAAAATCCTAAAAATTGCAAAAATCTCTTCAAAAATCTGCAATAAATTTGTACGTACTTGTCTTCTTTTGTGAAACAATCATCATGTTTGCAGATATCAGTGGCAAATTCATCATTATGTGCTTAACAAAATCATGTTCTCACAAAACGTGATCTGAATTATTGTGACTCAACATTAAATCTGGTTGGACTTTTTGATCTTTCGATCTTTACTATCAATCAATCTATCCATTCTATCAGTCAATTATCCAATTAGTCAATTTGCAATCTAAGTTATCAATCAACGAAAATCTAATGCAAGTAAAAAAAGATCAAAATGGTTGTTGGCTCACACTGTTTCATGGAGTGTTTTATCTTTTATTGATTTTCTTTTTCGATCATGTTCCTATGCTACACAATGATATTATCTAAACTTATGAGAGTAGCCGGGATGGTTCATGACCAGCTTTCGCTTTACTTTTCTGCCTGTTCGATGATCTCATGATATTTTAGAGCATGCCTGATACATATTTCAGGATGGAGAGGATCATCCTCTGTCTGCATCATGTTTTTTTACACAAAGGGATGAATTTCTTGCTCTGGATTTTGTGTCATGATGCACCGCATCCACTTTTGCAATATCAAAATAATATCTTATAAAAAAATTGCACTTTTGAAAGCCAACATCTTTCTATCTTACTAACATTTCTTTGTCTAATTTCAGCTTTTTGCTAACAATTCTTTAGTCATTCCTTGCAGTCGTCTTGGTCTAGTACTCTGGTATATCAAAAATAGGTGCATCCTGCATACATGTATTCATAAAAAAGAGAAACAACAAAAACATGTACATTTTGTAATCATTTAGAAATGAGAAAAAAACTCCAAATATATATTTACATTTTGCATTCATACATTTCAAAAGAGAAAAAAGACAAGAATAATGCTTGCATCCATAACATTATTATTGTGTAACAAAGAAAAAACATTGGAATATATAAGCATCATCATATAACAGGAAAGTAAATCATATACATAAGCATCCATCATGTGCATCATAATATAGCTACATATTATATATGTCTCAAAAAAGTATCAAAGAAGAAAAATCAAGATGTTTGTACACACTGAGGCACGAAGGCTCATAATCTATAACATGTCCATCAAAAGTGCCCCTCTGCTAGAGAGAACCTCATGTCAACCCTTTCTCTCTTAGTCCTCCTGATCCCTGTCATGTATGGAAGATGAGGTTCCCCCTATCTGATGCCCTCTCTATCCTGATCTAGGTGGCCCCCTCGATCCCAACACTCCCCCACTACTCTTGCAAAATGTCTCTCTTGTACATGTCCTTCCAATACTGTGACTCTGCTCGAGCATACCCTAGCATCCCTACAATCTCACGTGCATCTACATCTTTGATGGTACTGATAAACTGGCATGACTCCTCCTTGGCTCTCTATGCCCTGGACATAATTGTATCTTGAGAGGTGAGAAACATATCCCTCTCTACTGTCACTTTGTCCACCTGTGTTTCCAGTGATCCTCACTCTACAGCACATGCAGCTCTATCAGTGTCTCTCTCAAGTGTCAATCAGTCTCTCTGGCTCGTAATCTCTATAATGCGCTATCTCTGATCCTCAAACCTGTCATTCAGACCCTGTATGTCATCCTCATGTGGCAGATCATCCCTTTCCTATTCCGTCTACATCAGCATATCACCAAGATCCCTGTTATCATCATCCCTATCCTTGTCATTCTCCTCATCCTCCTCGTCCTCCTCCTCATCTGACTCCTCCTCATCCTCATCCTGATCCTCCTCCTCAGTGCTCTCATCCTTGGCCATCCACACTCTCGGTACTGACACTTTAAGATCTGTCAGCGGAACAAGCCTATACTTAGAAAACCATATATCATACTCATTTGTACTCCTTGCATGTGCAATGTCTACACCTACTCCCCACTGTCTAGGCCATCACTTCTCAAACTCCACGTATGCCACATGAGGCTGGAGTGCTACACCCCATGTCTTGACCTCAGCCCTTGATCGAGAGAACAATGTTGTACCTTTTTGTACTCCCTACCTCTCTCCAAAATGTCTGTGAACCCTCTCTGGTAGTTGAATCTCGATGACCATATGACCCATGATAAACCTCCTGATCAGGTATCTCTCATGTCGATAGTAAAGAAGGTGCTCCCATTCATCATCCCATCTAGGGAAATATCTATATGGTCTCCATGTAAAATCCCTGAGCAGGTCTATCTCATGCTAGAAATGCAATGTCTACCCTAGCACACATTTGAATTTTTCTTTGTTTGATAAGACATTGGAGGTGAATTGGAGGACACACAAGGTTCCTTAAGCAATGTTTTTTTTTTTTTTTATCTTGGTATTGATTGTCTTGTTTGCATAATTGGCACAAGAGGTTGTGAAATTTTTTGAAGATCACTTGGTTGCATTGGAATGAAGATTGGTTCATAATCTGGTGGTGGCCCCATTTGAATTATGCCACAGTCAAGTTGAAAGGTTTGATTTGGAATTTGGTTGAATGATTTATTTGAAATTTGAGCACATGGAGACTAATTGGAAACTTGATTGAATTGAGCATGATCTAGAACTTGGTTGAAAAAAGTTTGCTTTTGCATATGATTGAATTGGGCTTTGTTAAATTTTTCATTTGCCTCATTGAGTTGTAAAATGAGTTTTGGTATCTTTATTTTCTCAATGAGAGATTGTCTGTCAATTTCACCAAAAGATTCACTTGGACATCCAAGGAGTTTTTCCATCTCCTTTCTAATCTTTATAATCTTTTCTACACTCTCTTCCAAGATTTTATTTTCTTTATCTAATTTTTCTTGCAAATTTTGAATCATGTTTGCATGGAATTGATGCAATTGATTGTTTGGTTGTGTTGATGTCATTTACCTTGGCTCAAAAGCTTTTTGTTGCAAAGGTATATCTTGTCTTTGATCAAAAGGTAATTGTGAGTTTCCTTGTGATGGGAACATGGGTTGATAAGTTTCTAGTTGCCTTTTGGATGCTTGGAATCTAGTGAAGATTGACATGATGACTATATGAAATTGCAATATATTTTACTTTTTTGAGGGACTTTTAGGATGAAAATGCAACCTTAGATATGAAAGGCCTTTATGTAAATGCAAATTTGGACTTTGGATGATTTTATGCAAAGCAACCTATGGCAATTTATTTTTTTGGATTTTTGGAAATGCAACTTTTGAAATGCAAGGAGCTTATGCAAAATGCAATCTAAGGATTATAAAGTTTTTTTTGGTTTTTGGACTTTGACAAAAAAAAAATTGAAAGGAGACAAACCTAAGAGCATAGCCTTATGAAGTTGAATAAGAATCTTGACCTGAAAAAAAAAAAGGATTGAGGGACAAGGGACAAGTTTGATAAAAGGGATTAGGTCAAATCCATCATGACAAAGGTGAAATATGACCAATTGATTGGGGGGGGTTTGAAATTATTTGGGACAAAGGGGACCAAGTCAAGATACTTTTTTCAGTGCCATTAATAAATGTTCCATGATTTGGATACTTTCTAGGATTGTTTGCAAAGTTTTTAAAGAGGATCTAAAATAAGCTATGTACACAAGAGGACTATGATTAGGACCTATGCAAGAGAGACTATAATGAGGATTATGATAAGGTATAAAATACAAGGGAATTTTTAAAATGCAAATGTAAGGAGATTAGGACATGAGTATGCAAGATGAAGACTATCAAGCACACAAAGAGGTAAGGTTCCATATGTTTACTCAAAGACAAGGTGTGTTTTGGACCATTTGATTATTTTGAAGATTGATTTGGAAGAAGTGTTCTTTAAGTAGAGTGTTTTTAAATATTTTTCCACTTTTGTTAAAGGTTGAAACACTCATGCAAGACACATCATTGAGAATGATTGTTATAAAAAAGAACAAACACACGACATCCTACGGATAGCAAGGAAATTATCAATTGAATCCCCACTAGAACCAAAGTTTAGCCATGCTTACTAATAGCGGAAAAACTAGAAGCTTGGAGGTATAGGCTCCTCCTTATAGTGCACTCACTTCTCAGGCACTCAAAGCTTCAAATGCCAAGGGTCATCACTTCCCAAGGGACTGTTGTCTCAACTAATAGCCATGAAAGTGTGGGAAATCTTAGTTGGTCTACGACCTTCTACACCAATCGATAGAAGGTTTTTGGATACTACAACATGGTTTTTAGTAAAGGCATTTGTTTGGGTGGTTATATGTGCAGAAGATTAGCTCCATTATGGAGGCCTCCCAGCCTACAAAAGTTATGTTCTATAGTTTTTAACGCGCCATGAGGGTACTGAGGGAGATATTCTTCCTGGTATAACACATTCAACACCCATTCATTGTGAGATTAATCACAATGAAATATTTTCTATACCGGTTTGGATGGGCTTGGCTTTAGCCTATTACCCATTGGGCATCCACTCTCACTGGCTCTATTAAAGCACTTGGGAGGTAGCCACACTAAAGGACTTGCATGCATTTCTCTTACACCCAAGATCCACAAAGGTGAGGGGAGAGGATATGTCCATACATTTCCTAGGGCTTATAAACTAAAAGAAACTTCAAGACATGAATGAAATGATTCATTTTAAAGCACCAAGATGAAGTGTTTTCTAACTACTAAAAACATACATGAAAGTTTCAGAAAACACAAGGTCTTCTACAAACGTCCTGCATTAAAAATTTTTGTAGTTTTTTATGATTAATTCTTCATCCCACAATTGCTAAAATGCTGAAAAAATCATCAATAACATAGAAATTGAGTATGCTAAGTGCAGAAATAGATTTAGGAATGCAGAAAATCAGAAACTTGTATGAAAAACATCAAATTTACCACCTATGCAGGAACAAGCTACTACCTGCACAAGACCAAGCTACCACCTACACAGAACTAGGCTACCACATACACAATATCAGGCTACCACTTGTGCAACTTCTGACCACCTACGCAGAACCTGCAACCAAGTGTGCAACAACTAATCAGAAGCCTAAAAAGTGGTAAAAACTTGCAAAATCAGAAGTCTTTTGCACATCTAAGCATGTCAGACTATCAGAAACACAACTAGCATTCACTCCTTATTCCATTTATGAGTGATTTGGAAATATTGAAGTCAATTTGAAACCCTAATTAGCTTGCATGTGTATTAAACCGATTTAGGAACACATTAATGAAGAAATATGGATTTGATCCTAAACTAGTTCAAAGTTTATTTTAGATTCCCAAATCAATTATGCATGTTAATTTTAGGTCCCTTATCAATTTAAGCAACTTGATTTTTCATAAATTATTCCATTTGAACCCGTAGTTAGGCTAGATTGTGACTTTTATTGAAATTGTAAAAATCTTGATTGCATGTAACACTAAACTAGGTGAAGTTCATTTTAAGAGCCCAAATCATATGTGAGAGTTCATTTTAGGCTTGAAAATAGAAAATTTAGGTTCATTAACCAAATTAGGGTTCATTTTCATATTTTAGGATCCATTTTTACCTTATAGTAGATGAAAACCAGAAAAGAAAGCATAAAATGTAGAAGTTCTTCCTAAACTTGCAAACACTAATCCTAAACCCTAAACATAGATCATATTTAACCAACTACGCAACTAAGTAGCCAACTGTGGAGATGTAGGCTCCAAGTGCACAAGTCTAGGTGCCAACTGCACAGGACTTAACCACCTACATAGAAACAGTGACCACTTGCATAGAAATAGTGACCACCTACACAGAAACAATGACCACCTACACAAAATCAGTGACCACTTGCGCAGAACCTATAATCACCTACGCAAAACTCTCCTAGAACCTTTAAAAGGCATAAAACACAAAAAATTTATTATTTAATCATGTTTCATGTCGGGTTCACTAAATGTAAGACCATAAATAGGCAGGAATAACATATCTAGGTAACCATAAACCCTAAAAATATGCTAACCTATCTAATTTATCATGAAATCCATTTAAAATGAAAGCTCACAAATATAAAGCATGAAAACTTAGAACTCCCTTCAAATGAAGCTCCCATGTCCTCCTTTCTTCTGTATGAAGGTATATTATGTTTCTCTTTGAAAATAACAAGATTGCACAAAGAACTCTTAAAAGCACAAGTTTGTAAGAGAATACTAGGAGATAGTGGTTCAACCTTGAAAGAGAGAAATGCCTCTCAATTTATAGAAAATGAGAGGAAATTAGGTGGGGATTGCATAGAATCAATGCATAAATGAAGATATTGGTAGGTAGGGTGTTTGGAAGCATGATATGGGGGATATCCAATAAGGAGATATTGAGGATATTCATGAAGCACCTTAATAGGGATGTGAATCTCCATTAAGGGATATGACAATTAGGTAAGATTAGGAGTCATTAAGTTAGTTAATAACTCAATATTCCTCACAAAATCAATAATTAGATTTATGAAATTATGAAAATCTCATAAACTAAAATTAGCCAATTAATTAATTGTTGAAGACTTAGGGAAAAGGGAATAAATAAAGTCAATTTATTTATTCAATTAGGACATAGGGATAAACTATGGCTTATTCATCCCAAGGGGGGAAATTAGTGAATTATTAATCAAATTGAAGGTGTTAATATTGAATTGAAATGATTTTGATGATATTGATAAGGATTAGGATCAATCCCGAGGGTTTTGGAATAGTTTAGGAAATCATGAGGCATCGATGAGCTTTGACAATATGCCCGCATAATGATGTTTGCAAATGATTGAATAGCACCAATGAACTTTGATGGTGCCATAGGATTGAAATAGGAATGGGGAAACATTGATGATCTTAGACAATGTTCCCAAAATAATAATGATCACAAATAGTATTGACAAACATGGACAACACTATTGAATTGATATTGATAGATTGATAACGATAACACCAATGAAATTTGACAATGTTATCAAATAGCTTCTTAAGGGGATATGAAGCATCAATGAACTTGGACAATGCTCCTAAAATGATGACAAGATTGATAGAATTTGGAATAGGGTTTTGATTGGTTTGGATATTGGGTTAATTAGGCATCGATGATCTTGGACAATGCCCAAGAATGGTTGGAATGAGTCCAAACATTTCTGAAAGTGATTTGGAATAGAATAGAATGAGTTTGAATTGATTTAGGAAGCTTTGGAATGGTTTAGGATAGAATAGGATTGGTTTAGGATCAGTTTAGGATCAAATAGGATTGGTTTAGGGTTGATCAGAATTGATTAGAAAAATGATCGATTTGATAAAGAGAGTAGAAATATTATTAAATAATTGAAATTTTTTGCAAAACATTCAATCATCAATGAAAGACACAATGTTATCATATAATAAATACCATATGCGCAACATAGAGGAATAATTAGGTCACAAAACAACATTTCAATTGTAATGCTAAAAATGGTAAAAACACATAGACTAGCAGGCTCAAACCATTTTTTAGGTGTCTACATTTTTCCCCTCTTTGATACAATGTGATTATGAGCATTGTGTCAAAGAATCCTGAAGAAAAATAGCATTAAAACATGCCCTAGTGATAGCGGGATAAATTGGTGCCCCCTCGAGAAATTGTCTGAAAAATGTAAAAGATAGGTCAATTTGTTGACAATGACAAGATGAATGCACAACAATGATCATATCAAAAAGCAGAGGTCAAACACAAAAGATATGAGGTGTAGAGTGCAAAAAGCATTGCAACAAACACAAAATGCAAGGGTTGCACATCCATCTAGGCAACCAAGAGGCTATAAAAGGGCTTGGAGAGGGTTTTGGAGCTCATTTTCACTCTCACATTTGGAGTAATTAAGCTCTGGAGAAAGGAGGATGGATTAAGTGCCAGTGGAGAATCAGCATAGGGAATGAGTGAATAGCTACTGATAGCTGGCCAACATGGGACCCGAGGTGAGTACATCTGAGCCCCTCAGTGATTTTTAGGTTTACAAACATTTCTAGGCAATTAAGGGTTCAAAAGAGGGTCAAACAGGGTCTGTAGGGGGTCCACACATACCACCTATGTAGGTCACATGCCCACCTATGTAGCAAGCACAAGTGGAATGACCACTTGCACTACATGCATAGGTGGTAAGCCAATCTATGCAAGTGGTAAGCCAAACTACGTAGTTTGTTAGGAGGGTCTTTAAATACCCTAAAATTGAGTCCAAGGGGTCATAAACCACCCTAAACTTTCCTAAATAGGTCAAAGTTGGTCAAAATAGGTCCTAGGTTGGTCAACAAGGAACATAAAGTATAGAAAGTTAAACAAAGTTGCATGGTGATCGTAGGAGGAGCTTGCAATTCCATAGACATGAGAGAGTAGACCAGCATGTCTGGACATCCAACATTGACTAATCAGTCACAAGAGGAAGATCCTAGCCTTGCTAGGACTGTATTACATCACTTATATGCCCGAGATTAGGGTGAATCAATGTTTGATCATAGTGGTGGCACTCGTAGACAAGCTCATTCCACTTGCCTACAAGTGAGGCTATAGTGAAATTGGAGGATGTGTGGTGCGTCCACAGAATTCCCATCCATGGGGAGTTAGCAGAGTATGACCCCTCGATAGGGAGATCAACATTACATAGATTGTTCAACAACGATGATGATGACCTTGATATCTAGGATTATGAGATCTAGTGGGAGACAGTCGTGAGACAGCATGGCAGACTAATTGTAGTGATATGTGGGGTGATTTCATGCCTACTAGTGCCTGCAAAATGAGGCCATGGATTCTCTATTGGCTTGGGGATAATTCTCTAGCATATGATCATGGAGGGGACAATGTTCACATGGGATCCATGTACATTGCTGATGATGTACTATCAGCTCCATCAGTTGGCATACAACGGAGGATTATCGATCAGCAGTGGGATCACACTACTATAGGTTTGGGAATACAAGTACATAGTTGTTTTTTGGCCCATTTCTTAGAGGATCATATAGCCAAACATGTTGTATGTATATTGTTATTGGGGAGTGCTTGCATTTCCAATTGCTCACCACAAAAAAATCACATGGATGACATACCTATTTCCCCTTAAGACATTGACCTTCAAGAAACATCCATGTTTCCTTCCACCCCTTCATCCCCACATTCCTCCCAAGAGAAATTTCTTCCTTCCTCATTCAGTAATTCTTCCAACAATGCAACCTTCCAATGGCTATCCATGAAAGACATCCAAGCTAGTCCTATGCATATCCCGTTTTCCTTTGAACCAATTCCACCATGTCCTCCCATTTCAATCAAGCCTATTCATGAGATTCCTATCCAAATTCCATGTTCCTCATATCAAAATGTTAACCCCTTTCAAGAACCCCCCTTGCATGTGCAAAGTCATATCCCATCTCAAGAGGATGATAAAAAGAATGAAGAAACATGTCTAAAAACATATCAAGATCAAGACCCCTTCAATGACCAATTATATCCTATTGTTGACCAAGATCCCATTTCCCTTGATCCTCATGATGATCCTACTATCTTTATCCCCCCTATACAAAATGTTACTTTTCCACCTCAAGAGAAAAATATCATTCCAAGTCCCATTGACCTCCCACTTCCCAAGAAAGATCAAGATTTCCCTTCCATATCTTCCCAAGATCCCTTTCCAAGCCAAGATCAAGGTGTCCCTTCACCTTCATGTTCTCCTCAAGATCACATCATCCCTTCAGATCCCCCACAAGATCCATCCATCCATTCTTCTCCTTGTCCTAATCCTTCAAATCCCCCTTGTGATCCAAGCACATCTATGCAAGTTATTAATGAACCCCTTACACTTCAAATGGGTACCCTTGGTTCTATTTATTCTAGTACACCTCATGGTCCTATAAGTCCTTCCATATCATTCACACCTCATAATAATGGGCTCGCATCCTGTAGCAAGTATCCTACTGGTCAAAGACAACATTATCAAGTCAAAGGGTTAGACCTCCATGCAAAAGGTATATTGAAACCATTAAGTGTCCAAGAAAATTCAAATGGCCATGGTCTTAATAATAAATATACATCTCAAGGCATTAGTATCCCTTCAGAATATAAATCCAAATGTATACATTCCCCTTGAACCCTTCCATCCATCTTAGGTCCATATATTCCTCCCTCCACTAGCTCACAATCCCCTTACCCTTTTCCACATGCAACTCAGGAAATCCATACACCCTGGAGAACCTTCCATCCATCCAAAATGCCTTCATACAATACCTATCGATCCATGAATTCCATTCCCTTTCAAAGCTATTTGGATGCAAAGAATAAAATCCATAAATCAAGCAATCCACATGTTATCAAGGATCAACATGTAACATGTCCTTATAATCAACATGTACAAAAAAAGAAAAATGTGATCCTAAAAGAAAATTACAAAAGGACATAAAGGCCCATTGAGCAAAAAATAAAGTCAAAATCCATATGGGTTTCTAAATCTCTTATGCAATCAATGCATTCTAAGGACCCACAAAATAATGAAAAATCAAAAAGCATGTGGATTCCCAAGAAGCTCCTTGAAGCACAGAGTCCCAAAGAAAAGTCCAAATTGGCATCCAAAATTGCTATCCCTCCATCTAAATGTCTTCCATCTTCCATATCCATTTTGGTTCCTTGTGTCCCAAAATCCATATCCATTCCTTCATTAATCTTTCAAACTCCAAAATCTCTTTTTCCTCCATCACTCCATCACCCTTCAAGGTGTGTGCCAATTTTTTTCTTGCACCCATATCCATCAAATCAACATCCATCCTTCTTTCACTCCCTCCATCATCAAACACCTACTTTCCAACCTTTCATCCAACCTATCCTATCCTTTGTATAAAGCTTTTCCTATCCTTATCCAATCACCCACTTCATATCCCTTTGTCATTACCCTACCAATGTCTTTGCGCAATATATTTCAACAACACATTTCAAAGAGTAAGGCACTTGAGTCCTCTGTCCATGTCATTTCATGCATCCAGTTTTTTTTCAAAAAGTCAAAAATAAAAAAATATCAAAACAAGAAAAAAAAAATGAAAAAATATCAAAATCAAAAAAATCAAAAAAGAGAAAAAATGGTTGCTTGATGAAAACCTGGTAAACATGCATCTTGGCACACAAAAAAATAAATCAAGAGAAAAATATTGTCCACAAGTGAAAACCTCGCAAACAGGCGATTTGAGCAAGTACCGTGGTGAAAACTGGCAAACAGGCATCACACATAGTAAGTTGTTTCTCCAATGTCTATCATGATTCCACCTGGTATTCTGATGTCCTTTCCTGATCACATCTTTCACTTTGAGTCAACCCTAGTGCCCTTTTATGGTCTCTAACTAGTTGACTTCTCGTCTTACCCTTGGTACACCCAGTCTGTCTATCTCTTTGGCCTTTGTACATAGTCTCTTTATTGTTTGGGGGCAGATTCTTGGCACTGAGCGTCTTTTAATTTGAATTAAAACTAGGGGAAATATCTTGAACATGGTTTATCCATGAGATTCCTCAACTATAAGATTGGAGATAACAACATGTAAATATCTTAAAGACCTGAAAAAACTCCTAAAAATCTAAATAAGCATCTCAAAATTCCAAACAAATCAAATAATGTCCTGAAAAAATTGCTAAAAATCAAATGTCCTAAAAAAAATCTCTAAAAATCAAATATGATCCTGAAAAAAAGATCCTAAAAGTCAAATATGATGCTCAAAAATCATAAAAATCATAAAAATTCCTGAAAAAAGATCATCACAAAAAATTCAAATATCTCAAAAATCCTAAAAATTACAAAAATCTCTTCAAAAATCTGCAATAAATTTGTACATACTTATCTTCTTTTGTGAAATGATCATCATGTTTGTAGATATCAATGGCAGATTCATCATTCTGTGCTTAATGAAATCATGTTCTCACAAAATGTGATCTGAATTATTGTGACTCAACATTCAATCTAGTTGGACTTTTCAATATTTTGATCTTTACTGTTAATCAATCTGTCCAATCTATCAATCAATTATCTAATCAGGAAATTTGCAATCTAAGCTATCAATCAATGAAAAATCTAATGCAAGTAACAAAAGATCAAGATGGTTGTTGGCTCACATTATTTTGGTGAGTGTTTTATCTTTTATTGATTTTCTTTTTTGATCATGTTCCTATGCTACTCAATGATATTATCTGAACTTATGATAGTAGCAAGGATGGTTCATGACCAGCTTTCACTTTATTTCTCTACTTGTTCAATGATCTCATGATATTTTGGAGCATGTCTAATACATTTTTTGGGATGGAGAAGATCTTCCTTTGTCTGCATCATGTTTGTTTATGCAAAAGGATGACTTTCTCACTCTGGCTTTTGTTCCACGATGCACCACATCCCCTTTTGCGATATCAAAATAAGCTGTTATAACAAAATTGCACTTCTGGAAGTCAACATCTTTCTATCTTACTAATGTTTCTTCATCTAATTTTTGCTTTCTGCTACAAATTCTTCAGTCAGTCCTTGCAGTCGTCTTGGTCTAGTACTCTTTTATATCAAAAATAGGTGCATCCTACATACATGTATTCATAAAAAAGAAAAACAAAAAAAAATGTGCATTTTGCATTCATTCATAAATGAGAAAAAAAAACTCCAAATATACATTTACATTTTGCATTCATACATTTCAAAAAAGCAAAAAGACAAAAATAATGCTTGCATCCATAACATATATTATTGCATAAAAAAGGACATACATTGCAATATAACAAGAAAGTAAATCATATACTTAAGAATCCATCATATGCATCATAAAGTAGCTGCATATCATATATACATGTCTCAAAAAAGTATCAGAGTACAAAAATCAAGATGTATGTATACACTGAGGCTCGCAGGCTCATAATCTATAAGATAGCTATCAAAAGTGTTCCTCTACTAGAGAGAACCTCCTATCAACTCCTACTCTCTTGGTCCTCCCAATCCCTTTCCTTTCTAGATTATGAAGCTCCCTTATCTACTACCCTCTCTATCCTGATCTAGGTGGCCCCATCGGTCCTAACACTCCCTTGCTACTCTATGTCCTACATGAATGTGATTTGCTAGACAACACCCTGTAACTCGGTGCCCACTACTCTCGCAGCATGTCTCTCTTGCACATGTCCTTCCAATACTATCAGTATGCTCAAGAATCCCCTAGCATCCCTACAATCTCATGTGCATAGCATCTCTGATGGTACTAATAAAATGGCATGACAACTTCGCAGCTCTCTATGCCCTGAAAATAACTGTATCTCAAGAGGAGAGAAACATATCCCTCTCTACTATCAGTCTATCCACTTGTGTTTCCAGTGATCCTCACTCTGTAGCCCATGCAGCTCTATCATTGTCTCTCTCAAGTGTCAATCAATCTATCTGTCTCATAAGCTCTGCAATGCATTATCTCTGATCCTCAAACCTGTCATCCAGATCATGTATGTCATTCTCATGTGGCAGATCATCCCTGTCCTTTTCCATCTACATAAACATATCACCAAGATCCCTATCAGCATCATCCCCATCCTCATCTCTCTCATCATCCTCCTCATCTGACTCCTCCTCCTCCTCATCCTCATCCTCCTCCTTGGTGCTCTCATCCTTGGCTATCTGCACTCTCATTACTAACATCTCAGGATCTGTCAAAGGAAAAGGCCTATACTCAGTAAACCATCTATCGTACTCATTTATATTCCCTACATGTACAATATCTACACCTAATCCCCACTATCTAGGTCATAACTGCTCAAACTCCACATATGCCACATGAGGCTGAAGCACTACACCACATGTCCTGACCTCAGCCCTCGATCAAGCAAAAAATGTTGTACCTATCGGTTCTCCCTGCCTCTCTCCAAATTGTCTATGAACCCTCTTTGGTAGATAAATCTTGATGACCATAGGACCCATGATAAACCTCCCGATGAGGTATCTCTTGTGTTAGCAGTAAGGAAGGTGTTCCCTGTCAACATCCCATATGGGGAAATCTCTATATGGTCACCATGTGAAATCCCTGAGCAGGTCTATCTTATGCCAGAAATGTAATGTGTACCCTACAGGTCCCTATGCAAGTGCTCCTTGATAAAAATATACATATGACATGTATGGATATAGGATCCTCTAATCAATGGGCCAGAAAATAGCTATGTGCTTGTATGCCCAAACCTGCAATAGTGTGATCCCACTGCTGATCGATAATCCTCCCCTGTACACCAACTGATGGAGCTGATTGTACATCATCACCAACATACATGGACCCCATGCAAACACTATCCCCTCCATGATCATACACTTGAGAACTCTCCCCCAGCCGATAGGGAATCCATGGCCTCATCTGTCAGGCACTAGTAGGCATGCGATCACCCCACATATCACTGCAATCAGCCTATCATGTTTTCTTGCAACTGTCTCCAACCGGATCTCATAATCCTAGATATCAACGTCATCATCATCATTGTTGAACAATCTATGCAATTCTAATCTCCTTGTTGAGGGGTCATACTCTGCTAACTTGCCATGGATAGGAATCTCGAGGATGCACCACACATCCTCCAATGTCATTGTAGCCTCACCTTTTGGCAAGTGGAACAAGCTCATCTCTGAGTGCCACCGCTGTGATCAAACCTCAATTCACCCTAATATCATGTATAAGTATGATGTAATACAATCCTAGTGAGTCTAGGATCTACCTCTCATGAGTTCTCAGTCAATTTTGGATGTTGAGACACACAGTTCTTCTTTCCCATGTCTGTGAAACTGAAAGCTCCTCCTGTGATCACCATGCAACTTTGGTCAACTTTCTGTACTTTCTTTTCCTTGTTGACCAACATAGGACCTATTTTGACCAACTTTTACCTAAGTTTGACCTTTTCCTAGGGTTATGACCTATTTATGGAAGTTTAGGGTGGTTTAGGACCTCCCAGACTCCATTTTAGGGAATTTGCAGACCCTCTTGACCAACTGTACAGTCTGGCTTACCACCTATGCAGATTGGCTTACCACCTACGTAGGAACTGTAGGTGGTCATCCCACCTATTATTTATGCACATGTGGGCATGTAACCTATGTAGGTGGGCATGTGACCTATGTAGGTGGCACATGTGGACCCCCTACAGACCTTTTTTGACCCTCTTTTGACCTTTAAACTACCTAGAAATGTGTTTAAACCTATAAATCACTGAGGGGCTTAGATGTACTCACCTCGGGTCCTACATCAGTCACTTGTTGGTAGATGTGCACTCGTTCCCTACATTGATTCTCCATTGGCATTCGATCCACCCTCCTTGCTCTAGAGCTCAATTCTTCCAAATGTGAGAGTGAAAATGAGCTCCAAAACCCTGTCCAAGCCCTTTTATAGCCTCTTGGTTGCCTAGATGGATTTGCAACCCTTGCATTTTGTGTTGGTCATGATGCTTTTTGCACTCTACACCTCATATCTTTGTGTTTGACCTCTGATTTTCAATCCAATTGTTGTTATGGATCTGTCTCGCCATTGTCGACAAATCAACCCATCATTTAAATTTTTTGGACGATATCTTGAGGGGGCACCTATGTATCCCTCTATCACTGGGGCATGTTTTAATGCTATTTGTCTTTATAATTATTTGATACAACACTCCTAATTGCATTGTATCAAAGAGGAGGAAAATGTAGACACCTAAAAATGGTTCAAGCCTACTAGTCTATGTGTTTTAACATTTTTAGCATTACAATTGAAATGTTCTTTTGCGACTTAATTATTCCTCTATTTTGCGCATATGATCCTTATTATATGACAACATTGTGTCTTTCGTCGATGATTTAATGTTGCAAAATTGTTCAATTATTTCATAATATTTCTACTCTCTTTATCAAATCAATCATTTTCCTAATCAATTCTGATCAACCCTAAACTGATCCTATTCAATCCTAAACCGATCCTATTTGATCCTAAACCAATCCTATTCAATCCTAAACCATTCCAAATCTTCCTAAATGAATTCAACCCCATTCTATTCTATTCCAAATCACTTTCAGAATTGTTTGAACTCATTCCAACCATTCTGGGGCATTTTCTAAGATCACCGATGCCTAATTAACCCAATTTCCAAACCAATCAAAACCCTATTCCAAATTCAATCAATCTTTTCATCATTTCAAGAGCATTTTCCAAGTTCATTGATGCTTTGTATCCCCTTAATCAGCTATTTGATAACATTGTCAAAGTTCATCAGTGTTATCGTTATCAATCTATCAATATCAATTCAAAAGTGTTGTCCATGTTCATCAATACTATTTTTTATCATTATTGTTTTGAGAACATTGTCCAAGATCATTGATGTTTCCCCATTCCTATTTCAATCCTATGGTGACATCAAATTTCATTGGCACTATTCAATCATTTCCAAACATCATTATGTGGGTGCATTGTCAAAGCTCATCGATGCCTCGTGATTTACTAAACTATTCCAGAACCCTCAAAATTGATCCTAATCCTTATCAATATCCTCAAAATTATTTCAATTCAACATTAACACCTTTAATTCAATCAATAATTCACTAATTTCCCCCCTTGGGATGAATAACCCATAGTTTATCCCTATGTCCTAATTGAATAAATAAATTGACTTTATTTATTTCCTTTTCCATAAGTCTTCAACAATTAATTAATTTTTATTAATTAATTGGCTAATTTTAATTTATGAGATTTTCATAATTTCATAAATCTAATTATTGATTTTTTGAGGAATATTTAGAATATTAAGTTATTAATTGACTTAATGACTCCTAATCTTACCTAATTGTCATATCCCTTAATGGAGATTCACATCCCTATTAAGGTTCTTCATGAATATCCTCAATATCTCCTTATTTTATCTCCCCCATATCATGCTTCCAAACACCCTACCTACCAATATCTTCATTTATGCATTGATTCTATGCAATCCCCACCTAACTGCCTCTCATTTTCTATAAATTGAGAGGCATTTCTCTCTTTCAAGGTTGAACCACTAACTCCTAGTATTCTCTTACCAACTTGTGCTTTCAAGAGTTCTTTGTGCAATCTTTTTATTGTCAAAGAGAAACATAATCTACCTTCATGGAGAAGAGAGGAGGACGTGGGAGATTCATTTGAAGGGAGTTCTAATTTTTCATGCTTTATATTTGTGAACTTTCATTTTAAATGGATTTCATGATAGATTAGATAGGTTAGCATATTGTTTAGGGTTTGTGGTTACCTATATATGTTATTCTTGCCTTTTTATGGTCTTACACTCTTATCTCTAGATTTTAACTTGTCGATGAAAAAAATAATAAAAACTAGTTAACTCCTTCTTTAGCTCTTCCCAACTAAGTCTTTTTCATTTCTCAACTTCAGTTCTTTTTAGTGTTTTAACTCTTTGTTAGCTTTGGTCAACACTTCAGTTCTCCTTGGGCATCTTCGTCAGGGTTGTTAGTCCGTCAGGTTACACTGTGATTCTACTCATCGGGTAATATTGTGATTCTTCTTTTCAGTAATGCTTGTGATTTTGTTCAGCGGTAATGCTTTCTTAGGTTTCTTGCTTGGGTATTATTGTGACATTACTCTTGGGATTCTCTATCCATTGAGGTGCACTTCCCATCAGTGTTTATTTTCCCTTAGTGAATACTAATATTTTATGGGTTACTGAAGGTATAACCTTTATCTTTCTGGTTCTCTGAAGTCTTTGACATAATGTATATAACCAATTAGATTATATCAAGTTGACATCAATGACAATACACTACACTAACTGATTTAATATCTTGCATTAACTTTACATAGCTTGGTGATCATCAACTTAACATATTCAAACATTAAATTATTTATAGCTCATCAACTCCTTCTGAGTAATAATTACCTATTGTTCAGGTGTATCATCAATCTTATTTTCAGTGAGTGTAAGAGGTGTGACATTTAGTAAATGTACTAATTCTTGAATAGCCTCTTTCTCCTTAGGCTCTTGTGTCTCCTCACTATATGTAGGCTCAATCCCCTTTTTTCCTTCTTCATGAGGTCTTGAGCTATCTATTATAGATTTATCTTCTTGATCTTCCATGTTCTCATCTCCTTATACATTAATTTCAAAGTTTGCTTTGGTAGGTGAATCTGGAATGTTGAATGTTTCCTTACCATGCTCCTCAGCATCTAAACCTTTTGGATCATTAATTATGATTATGATGGAGTTATCAAGTGTTGTATCCACAGTTGATTCATCCTGAACCTTCTTTCTTATTTCTTCCTCAAGGTTATCTGGCTCATCAATGTCTTGTTTATTTTCAAGCTCTACTTATTCAGATGTTCCTTCTTTTTTTTCATTCTTATTAACTATCATTCAAAAAAAATTCTTCCATATTAATGTGCTCTGTTGAACAAGTCCTTCAACATCCTTCCTCAATATAAAATATACTCTCAATTTAGGAATAAACCTATTCCTATATTGGTCTATGAATTTTTTTCTTTGCTTTTGTGTCAAATCAGGCATTATTTGGGCTAATGCGCCTTCTCTTATCTGCCTTTCAGTCTTAATGGAAAACTACCATCTCTCATCAATCCTTTTAAAAAATTCATCAGGGACTAGATTCTTAATTTCTAAAGGTGTCATCTTGTATGATGCTAACATTTCTATCATTTATTTTTCTATCTTTGCCTTATCTTCTGTACTCAACTTTTCAAATTTAATGAATTTAAATCCTGACAAACCTTTGGAATTCCTAATGTTGTGGAAAATCTCATCCACATTTATTGGATGCTTATATGTAGATATCTTGAATTTTTTTATGTCATATGTTTCTATCATCTCTTCATATTCATCATCTTCTCTCAATACATATCTTATTCTTGGTTTCTTCTTAGGATGACTTGGCTCAACATTAATTTGAACTTGTTTCCTTTTCCCAAAGCTCTCCCCTTCAGCCTTCTTTACTAAGATTTTCTTTTGTGGCTTAGCTTATTTTTCAATTGTAGATGCCCTTGTTCTCAATCTTATTGTGGCAGGAGGAGTAGACTTATGCTTTGAACATTCCTTTCTAGTTGGCTCGGAAACCATCTTTCCTTTACCCTTATTTTGTGCAATCACTTCTTCATCTTCACTTTCTTCTGAATCACTGGATTGGTCCTCACCAGGACCTTGTTTGATATGAAATGGAGCATTCTCCTTTTCTTCTTCTTGATCTAACATTTTCTTAATATTTTTCACTATCTTATTTCTTTTTCTCTCCATGGTTTCAGCATTCAAGCCCATGATTATCTTTGATTTGGCTTCTTCATACCTCCCAAATATCTTAGCCTTTTTTTCAATTTCTTCTTAAAGTAAAGTTGTGATTGTTGTTGATATTTCATCAATATTTACCTCATAGGGAATTGGCCTCAACAATGCTACCCTCAGTACTAGTTACAACTTGTACATATGTAAAATTAGTCTAAATAAGAAAACATACTTCATCATAATGTTTCTCAACTAGTGATATAGGGATTATGCTCCTTGTTCTCATTTTCTTCTTGAATTCAAAAAAGTAGTTTTCCATCACACTATCAAATTTCTCTCCTAATTATTGAATAAAACCATTTATTTGTAGTGTCACTGGTCAGTCTTCACTCAAGACAGCATCTCCTAAGGTAAGAAAAGTGTTTTTCATATAGAAAAATATACAGAATATCAGAGATTCAAACTTACACATTGAATTCTTTGCTTTCCTGATTGATGATAAGTTCTCGGCCAATTAAGTCAACTGTAGCTTGACAATATCATATGTATGATTCTTCTTGACTATTTTCCATGCCTAGCCAACTGTATTGCAGGGAACACTATCCAATTTTCTCTACTAATAAAACTTGTGTGCAATAACTCTCACTAAAAAATTGATTTTAGGATATTTGACTGTAGATATTATCTTTCCTTATTTATTCCATTCGGCCAAGGTGTTCACTTCAATAACTTCCTTATTATGACATTCCATAGTTCTCTTTCCTTGCATAATAGGGTATGCAATAACTTAGAGAATGATTTCCTTTGTGATTGTTACTGGCTCATTCTCAACCCATAAACTCATATTGTGCACTCTCTTCAAAACTCTTCGAATCCATTCAACTTTGAAATCGCAAGGGAAGTCTAGGGCACAAACTAAACATTTGTCAGTAATGTGCTGGTGTGAAGCTTTCAACACTCCATTTTCACATAGGCTATTATACCCTTTACTCAACTTAGAATCTCCAATCTCATTGACTTTGCACATTTAGCACACCCTCACATCATGAATCATTAAAACCTTTGGCAGGATCAATGATAGGGCTCCCGATACATTTCCCTTAATTGCAGTCTTAGGTAAAACTCAGAAATTAGGTAGTTTGCATACATCACTACTGACTAATTGAACATTCTTTACTTCCTTGTCTTGATTCTTCACTCTGACAGATAAACTCGTAGCCATTTATGCAAATTAGGATTTGTAAAATAGATTCTAGGTAACTCAGCAACAACGGGTCTATGCTTCATAGTATTTGTCAACAATACATAGTTGAATCTACATAGACTTCACACAAATCAATTTTAGTCACCTTTCAATCTCTCTAAAAATTCTCTAATCGCTTGGTGAATTGAAAATGAACGGAAAAATCCATTATATAGCCTCAAATAGTGAAATTAGGTCTTCAATAAATGCTTCATACAATAGTAGGTGTAAAACATTTTTCTTAATCCTTGTATAATAGCTTGGTTAACTCATTCCATCACTTGGTCAAAATCATGACTCGGTCACACTTAACTTGATAAATATATCAATTCGGTCAATATAGGGGCTTGACACACTAATAATGGTGCTTGACACCAATTGTGCATATCAATTCTTTTCTTGGTTCTTGTCTTAGATCTATCCTAATGCACCTTAACTTATGTAAATATGGACCTTAATATATCTTATGTTAGGAGCTAGTGTTAATTATAGAATTTGAAAAATAAGTTCCTTACATACCTTCTTTTCTTAATTGGAAGAGTGTGATCACCTGATCCATTGGATTGGGTGATCTCAGCTTCATTGGGTTTGCTACTACTCACTTCTTGTTTCTTTCTCCATGTTAGATTCATCTAGTACTTTATCTAATCAACAAAAATTATCGGGGATCTAGTCCTGCAGTCTCTTCTTGTATGAATGATCTTGTGACAAATATAAAAAGACCAAACTTCCATTCATCAAACTCTTTGATTTACCTCTAAAGTGTGTCTTTATACAATTTTCTACAATATGACCATATTCACCACAATATTGACAACTATTCCTTGTATTTTAATCCCAATTGAATGTGTTACCTTTCCTCGGTGCATTACCTTGTTTATTGGATGTCCACTTAGATTTTGCATTGGATCTGCATTCTTGGGTTCTATATACATACTTCTATAAATTGTAACAATGTCCTTGAAATCTAATTGAAGTAGGTGTAGTGCTAGTCTTTGACCTACATTATGTCTACATTTCTTACTGTTAAAGCAATATCCATTGAATTTAGGCTTAGGATTGGACTTACCATTCTTTCTTTGGAAAATGTTTGATGTGTGTCCTAGTTTCCCACAATGATGACAAGTAGGTTTGTTGTTCTTTGGATTTGCATTCCTCTGTTCTCCACTCTTTGATGATTCTCCTTCTTCAGTAGAGGATAGGTGCTCGATATGGACAAGTCTAGAGGTTTCATTGGTTCTTCTTGGTGATTTCATCAACTCCTCCAAATATCTTAAGGCTTCATTAGGTTTTTTATCCTCTCAATGAGTTCCCTTTCAGATCTTAACTCATTTGTCAGTTGATTGTTCACTAATCTCATATATGTAATTTCAATTTCTTTCATGTTTACCTCTTGGTTTGCAAATAATAGTTGGTTAACCATGTCCAACTGATTATTTTTGAGCTTCTACACATCATTTTTCCTTTCATCAAGTCTGGTATCCATCTATCTCTTATCTTCTTCTTCCAATATCTTGTCTTCCTCATCTTTCTTCTTCTGATCAATCACCTCACATAGTGTTATTGATTGAGTTTCCTATTCTATCTTTAGGATTTTGACTCATTCTTTCAGTGTGTTTTTTTTCTCCAATAGATTTGCAATTTCTACATTACTTTCTTTGGAATTTCTATTATCAAATAGACCTTCAATGTCTTCTTTATATTGAGTGTCAATCAGTTGATTTTCCAATTCTTTCCTTGTCTTTAAGGATTTCTTCAATTCCTCTCTTGTTGTCTCAAGCTTCTATAGTGCAAGCTAGATGTCAATCTTCTGATTCTCTATGACCCTTCCCAACTTATAACCCTCCATATCCATGATCTTAACTCTTAAGTGGTTAGTCTTCTTTTAAGAGAACAATGCTCTGATACTAATTGTTGGAAGTCTAATATGGGAAAGCAATATACTGAGAGGGGGGTGAATCAAGATCTATACAACTTTTACACTTCTGAAAAAAATTGATTCAACATGTATACATAAACATTAACTTCAATACTATAATAGATCTAACTACTAATCACATCCATGATAAACACATAACACAAAGATTTGGTAAGCCAAAAACCATTGAAAGGTAAAAATAGGGTGGGGATGACACCCACAAATATTCACTACTATAGTAACAAAGTGTGCTTGTTAGGGCTACAAATACTTGATCACTTCTGATGATCTACATTGTGAGGGGTTTTCCCTATTAAGAGCTTACAAATTTATACAATCTACCTTGATTAAAGGATTTAAAATTACAACTAAGTAAGCACTCTATTAGGAGATTTGCAAAAGTTTGTAAGGACTACTCTGTTAAGAGATTTACCCTGATTCACTTGCTAGAATGTATCTATACCTAATCCTTTGGTTTGCACTTAAAATGAAGATGTAAGATCTCCTCTTGCCAACTCTTAACTGATCTCAAAATCTAGTATAACTTTTTTTTGTCCTTCATTTCTCTGCTCAATCACTCTATCTGGTCTATGCTTATGATATACAAAAATTTTGCTTATTCTACATACACACCTGATCCATTCTCTTCACATCTGCATTCATAGATTAGGGTTTGAAGCTTTCCTTATACAAATAACTGATGAAGCTTCCAGATCAAGATCAACAATATAGATACATCACTTTTTCCACTTAAGCATTCCTCTTTTTTGATTGGTTGCATTGCATGCATAGGTATTAATGATCTTAGCCATAGTGCATAATTAACTCCATTAAATGTATTACATGATCATTAAATCATACTTATAAGTTAGCCAAAAACATTTACCTAAGTATTTGTGCCATTCCAAACACATATACAAAAACTATCTTTCTCGACATATGAAAACTCTAGTGCTCTGTCCAAACTATCCTATTTGGCATATCCATATGTTGTCACTTAGCACTAACAGTTCTATGAGAATTGGCATTCATTCTTCTTAGAAACTACTGAGTACTCAGTGACTATTGACTTGCTTGGCAGTAACTACTGCTCGATACATACATTACTTTATCTTAGTGGGATGGCTTGGTCACAGCAATGACCGACCAACCTGCCTTTATAATGACTAAGTGTGTGACACTAATAGACAACATAAGTTGGACATCAACAGTTCACTTAGTTAGGGTTGTTATTGTTGTTGTTGAATGAATTGTTTTTGGGTGGATTGATGTTATTTTATTGATGAGTATAATTAATAGAAAGATATAATGGATTAGGTTTGATATTTTTTTCTTCCACCATTCTATATTTTACTAGGTTCTTGTTGTTGTTTTTCAACCAAAAATTAGGTTTATCATTGTTGTTATTGGTTGAGAGATTATTGTTGTAATTGGTTTTATTGTTTGAAAATCCCTTGTTGTCTTTATATAACTTAATCTCACCATTCTTTAATAAATTTTCTTCTATTTTGAAACTATTTTCAATCACTTTATCAAAGGATGGTGGACATTCAATTTGTAGCCAGAAATTCATTTGACTATTCAAGTTATTAATAAATATATCCATCTTCTCCTTTTCAGGTATACCTCTTGGGTATTTGGCGAAGAATTTTCTCTAATGTTGTAGGAAAGTCAAGAATGCTTCCCCATTTTGGGGAATACCCAACAACGCAGTGATAAGTTGTGAGCCTCTCTAATGGGAGGTCTTTGGTTTGAGTCTACTCAAGCCCCATGATGATCTCGGCCTCGACCCATTACCCATAAACAAAAATATTTCTTCCCCATTTCTTTGTATAGTGTTGCATAGATCTAGAATGGTTACTTCATGCTCAATATTTTATGAGTATTGAGTCATGAACTTGGAGACCAATTATTCATTTTTTTAGTTCCTGGTGGTAGTTTAGAAAAACACTCCATTGCTTGGCCTCCTAAGCTCTTAGGGAATAATTACATGAGATAGGTTGGTTCATGCTGGAATTTCATGCTTAATGTACATAATTCTCTAATGTGGTCTTGAGGGTCAGTTGTACCCATGTATTTATCATATTTTGGGAATACCACATTAGGTGAAAAAGGTATCATAACTAAAGTACTATCAAAGAGAAAATAACAAATGCCCTCTATCATGTATTACTTTGGTGCATTTCCCTTTTAAATATTATTTGATTCCATTTGACTGGATTGGATATATTTAGTTAAAACTCTTAGGGGGTTGACCTCATCCTCGTCTTGTTTTGATTTTCATACACCATAATCATGATTAAACTTGACCCCTAGTTGAGATAATGTCATGAAATGCCTTTCTTTATCTTTTTCTAGCACTTTCTCCATCACATTCCTGAAATTCATGTTTTATTGTGCCTCCTTGATTTTTTCATCTATGATCTCTTCATAATTGTTATGGTTATTAGTGATGGCACATTCATTATCAATATTTGGTTTATTGGTTTATGTTTGATTAGCCTCAACTTGAGGTGTTTGATTTATGAGTGATTCAATTTGATTCTCGTGTTGAGGTTGTTTCTTTTCTTGAATTGATATTTCACTCAATGTGACCTTGTTATTAATTATTTAAAAATGATAATATCTCGTCCTTGTTCTTGGAATGAAAGTAACTCTTGGGCTACTTTTTTTTTAATCAAGGTTTCTTCAATGGTTAGGTTTTTCTCCAAAGATCCTAGTTGATATTACTATAAAAAAGTGATATGATAAGATCCAATTTTGTTTTTCTCAAATGGAAGTGTGTCCTAATGATGAAGTCTAATAGAGAAAGATCTATCTCTATGATGAAGACTTTATGATAGATCCTGATTTTGTTGGTTCTAGGAAAAAGGACCTATAATACTTGTTGATGAACTTTTCAAAAGTCAAGGATTTGGATGTTTGGAAAACACTTGTAATTTGATGTGATTTGATTGGAATGATGTAAATAATCATCTTGTTTAGAGTTATAACAATGACAATTTTTTTTAAAGAACGTGTTTCTATTAAGAAGAACTTGAATTCAAAAATGTATTCAAAAGATAACAAACAACCACACTTAAGCACTGAATCTTAGCAAAATCAAAATACCTATAACATCCACTTTATATTCTTGTAACATTTCCACAAGTCTTTGCACAAAATAAACCAATTCAAACAAGTTACCTAAGGACAATTTTGGTTTCCATGTATAATGATGTAAGATTTTTATTTAAATAAGACTTATTCAAGATTTTGTTTGAAGAATTTTTTGTGTTTTACATCTCTATATGACATTCTCCCACCATCATAAAAATGATGTTTTGTGCAATCTGTGAGGATTACTAGAAGGGATCTATTGTTCAAAAAAAATTCATCAATCACCCCATTATAGATGAAATCTTTTTTATATTATAGTGGATTTGATTATCATGGCTAAAATGATTGTATCCAACTTTGGGTCATCCCTCTCACCATCCTTGATAAGGAAAATCTTGGGAGGTGGGCCCACTATGGTTAAAAACAAATACACAATTTGAAGAAAAAAGAGGTAAATGGTAGGTTTAGGAGTTTGATCACCCTAAGAAGGAGGAGAGTGTATGCCTATTACCCTTATTCTCCAAACACAAGAAAGCATGGTGGTCATTTTTTAAACATTATCTAATGGAACTTAGGTATGCTTAGAATTTTGAACACCATTAAAATGTGAGAGAATAAGCCAAATACCCTTGTTGACAAGCAAAACGAGGTCTTAATATTTATAATATGTGTTTTGAACCTCAAAATACCACAATTTAAGAAAAGTACATGAAATAAAAGGCTTAAGAATCATACCTTGTTCAAATCCTAATGTGTATTTTAGAGGCTTTCAAAGATTTTTTATACGTTACCTCGATGATCATTCCATCTCCTTAGAATCCAAGTCTCTCACAAACATTAGTCCAACACCAAATGAACAAAGTGAATGAAAATTTAAAACAAATACACCTTGATTTACAACATTAAAATGAGAAATATTTAAGATAAAGGTGTAAATTTAGCTTGATAAAACTTAAGAATTCTGATGTAATGTTCATATCTTTAAATTCTTCTAAGTTTTCCAATGTATTTGCATACTGAACTTTCTTTACATATGTGTCTAACCTTTTTGTAAAGAAGAAAATATAGATAGTGTGAAGATGGTAATGGGTACAAGAGACTTGCAAAGCTAAATAATACCCCTTTACATATGAAAAGTATGGGGCAGGTAAGATTCTCCTATTTGCCCCAAATTCACAAAAGAAAGATCCAAATTGATTAACCACAAGAAAATGGTTAATGCACAAATGAATAAATCGATTAAGAATAATAAGAAAGAGGAAAACCCAACATTCTCTTTTTGGAGGAGAGTGTCTAATAGGTATGAAAATATTACAATATTAATTGAAATGAATTGAAGATAAATACTAACCTCAAAGTATACCAGATTTGGAAATTTGCTATTTTCTAGTGTCTGTACTGAGTTTCTAGAAATTTTGCAACATGCCTTGGTGTGGAAACATAGAGACAAAGAAAACCCAGAAATTGTTTTCTTTTCTGAGAAAGGTCGACCTTGACCCAAATACGGGGGCACAATTGTACCCCTTTATGTCGACCTTGACCTGCACTGCTTTGACGGAAAATCTGTTTGCAGATCCCTAAAGTTTTCCAAAAAGGGTATCTAAATATGCTTTATAATTCATTGTTAATTACCTGTACCTACAAGAAAAAAGGGTTTTTCTTTGTTGGGGGTGGGTTTTGCCTTGGTCAAACCCTAGCTTTGGAATTAACCTTAAAATATAATTGAAATTATAGTAACAAACAAAGTAAATAGAACACTTCACCTTGCTTATGTTGAAACCCTTGTGGAGGATTCTAACCCTTGGTTCCACTAGTATGGATGCTCCAAATGAATGTAGAATGTAGGATGTAGGATGTAGGATGTCTCAAATCAATTGAATTTAGATCTTCAACATCAATCTTGAATGTATCTTGGAATAGGAAGAAGTTTGAATGGATATGGATGGAGAAATATTGAACAAGAGGGCTCCATAGAGCTTGAATGCTTCAATGGATACTAATGGATCCCCTTGATGAATTGAATCTTGAATTCTTGAATGCTTGAATTCTTTGATAGATTATGCGTATATTATCCTTCATTTGCATGGATTTTCATTCTTCATCTTGTTCATCTTAGAAAATGAGAGGAGAAAGGCTTCCCTATATAATAGTCTAGGGCACAAAATTCTAGAGAGGCTGACATACGAGAAATAAATTCCAATTAGGCTCATACCCCTAGAAGTGGACCTATATTAAATATATTTTTAAGAGTCACCACTTTGGAGCCCCCAAATAGCTAACCCAGAAGCGGGAAATAATTCTTTCCAAACCCTGACATTAAAAAATATTTGAAATTTGAAATTTAGACCCTAGGTTAGGGTCAAGGTCAACCCTAACCTAGGTTAGGATTGAGGTGGACCCTCACCTAGGTCAGGGTTGAGGTTGACCTTAACCCAGAAGGTTGACCTTTACCTTGAGGTCAATAACCTCAAAATCTCAGAGCAGGATACCAGAAACAGGTAGGAGAGAAATAGAAAACAGGGTGGGACAAGGGAAAAACTAGATCCAAGTCAAAGAAAAATTCAAGGTGTTTTACATGACCCCAAACCACTTACTTGGAGGGATAAACCAGTCCTAAATGGAAGTGCTTCCATTTTCCGATGATACATTTAGCCCCCACTTTAGCAAGAGTATGGACTTGATCAAAACTCTTGGTAAAGGAGATCACAAAGAAAAGATAATCTTATTGAATCAAATGGACAAAGAAATCCTCAAGCCCCCAGGAACTCAAGTATTTTTCAACCCTAATATTACAATAAGAGAGACATCACCATTCAAATAAAAAGAGAGAGGGTGTGATTACCTCTCCCAATGAGAACCTATGTCCCATTGTGAATCACACAAGGAAACAGTGCAACTGGAAAGATGGAGTTGAACCGCCTTGTGAATGTGGCTACTCACTAGTCAACCCACCAAGGATTCACCCTCAGGAATAGTCTATTCCATAAGAGCAAGGCCAAAACTAAAGAGCTGTATTCTTAAGGACAGCTTCTGACCTTAAGGGATCAAAACTTTGTAAATTGAAACTGGAGGGATCAGGAGATCCTATAAGGTAAAAACCCATGCTTTAAGGATTAGTCTCTAATCCATAAAGGGGAAAGAAAAAAATTTAATTTTGAAAATATTTTGGAAGTGCGTGTGTGAAAAAAGTGAGAAGAGCATATGTCCCCATGTTAAAGTCATT
The DNA here is from genome assembly GCA_018584345.1 of Thuja plicata. Lineage (NCBI taxonomy): Eukaryota > Viridiplantae > Streptophyta > Pinopsida > Cupressales > Cupressaceae > Thuja > Thuja plicata. The sequence goes on from MU226001.1 coordinate 813,662, forward strand.
GCTAACACTTTAATAGGAGCAATGGCATTAACGGAAACATAAACAACTCCACTGAATACGTTTCCACTACGAGATGCCCCCAAGCAAAGACAAATCAAGGGAAATACCACATAAACATACAGAGAACACAGAAGGGATCTACGTACCGTGGGGTCAGTATGATCATAAGAATATATATATATATATATGATATTATTGCAAATGAATTAATATCATTTTCCAAATAAAGTAGAACTAAAATCATAATGGAGGAAAGAAAATGAAAGAGTTACGAAGAAGAGTCTTTTCGGACCACAACATGGAGACCAAAAAGAATCAATGCTACCATGTCGCAAATCCAAGTGGACAACACAAGGAAAACATTTACAAACAATAGCATAGGTACAAAATAACATGAAAAAAACATATAGAAGAATAGAGATACATATAGAGGAATAGTACAACAGGTTTTATTCCTTTATCACCTTGTACCAAGAAAATAACAAGGGTCATATAAAAGAATCTAACAAACATTTAGCAAACACATTAGGGGAGAAGCACAATGCAACAGGAAAACACATAAAAGGCTACCATGAAGGAAAAGACAATCAAGCGCATTTCCTACTCTCCCCATCTAGGTCTATATTATTTAGGGAAGTTGGGTAACTCGCAAGAGGGACTATATCCAACATAGTAGGAATAATAGCTAGTTCCAAACTAGGATCCTCTTGAGAATCACGATGTTCGATACTAGGTGTAATTATCAATTATGTTGAAAGCATATTAGTTAAATCAGTATCAAGATCAATAATCTCATATTCATCATTAGCATCAATAGGATCATCGAGAGTATATTCTTCATCAAGATTAATTGAAATAGAATCTAAGATACAAATAGAATCATCATAATCATTCATCTTAACATCATTATTAACATTAAATTATTCCAACACATCAGGTATAGGCTGGTCAAAAGAAGGTAAAGCACTTTGAAGAACATAGGCATGAGCCTTATCTTGAGCCCAACACTTCTTACGATGTTCATTGGTAAATCGGTTATGTTTTGTCTTTTTTTAAATATGTTGAGAACTAGGAGGAACAACAACTAGTTCCTTCATAGATTCTATAGGAAGATTAGTAGGATTCTTAGTAGGCTGAAAAGAAACACTAGGAGCTTGATTAATAGAACTCAAAGCAATGGATAAAGGAGTTATGGAAGGTGTAGGAAAAAGACCATGGTTAAGATCCATCTGAGGCATGCTTAACTCAATAATCTTGCGATGTTCATATTTACCACATCCTTTCCCATTAAATCATGATTTCTTGAGAAGATGATAACCAGAACAATATCTATTGGCCATATCAGATTGAGTCAAAGGAGCTGAATATGTCACAATGTCATAGCAATCAGGTTTTATTATTTCAATTTTTTCTTTAATTGAGGCAGAAACAAAGTTACTTTTTAATTCCATAGAAAGTGGGGAAGGAGTAAAAACTTTTTTTTCAAAGCTGCTTTGTTGTTTCATGAATTCCAAATTAGAAAATTTATATTCTCCAATAAAAGAAGGATTTAATCCCAATGTTCCCCAATAATCCCTAGTCAAATAATAATATGGGGCTTCATTTTTTTTAATCTCAGGTTTCCTTTTAGGGTTTTTACTTGGTTGGAGAGGTTCAAAAACTTTAACATATTATGCATTTAAGCAAGGATCCAGTGCATCATCCACATGTAGCGTATACATCAAAATTTTATAAATGAACCTAACCTTCCGATGAAGAGTAGAAGGAACTACATGTATAGTATGTAACCAATTTCTAACTAAAATAAGGTTGTAATTGAGAGGTATAGGCATAACATGAATAGGTGTGTTGAGAATAACTAGACCAACCTTAACAGGTAGTGTAATAATGCCCAAATTTCTCTTTGCAATATTATTAAATCCATGAATAGGGACATTATTAGGTTGAATAGTTGTAATACCAGCCTTAATTTCCTTAATAATATCCATGCTACAAACAATATTCCTAGATCTATTACCAATTAATGTTCTATGAATGATACTCTGATTAATAGAAACAACAACCATAAGAGCATCATATTGATTCTGCACCTCAACTGAAGGTAAATCATCATCGGTAAACACAATAGGAGGTACAAAAGGCATAGAATGCATGCACTCAAAAAAGGAATTAATATTCTCTTGGTTAGGAGGAAAATCAGGAAGGGTAGATAAATCCTTTTGCAATGCCTCATGATATGTTGGGAAAGTTTGAAGAAATTCACATAAAGATATCTTAGCGGGAGTAGCACGTAATTGTTCAACTAGGTCATACTCCTTAAAGGAATATGGAAACCTAGGTGCTTGAGGAAGCATAGGTTGAGAAGGAGGTAAAGAAACTAAAACATTAGGCTGAGGTTTATTTCATGTGTGATAAGCATGTGAATCAAAATCTAGGTTATCAAAGAATTCCAAAGGATGTCTAGGTTTAACCTTAATTGTTATTTGAAGACATCCTTTTACCATCAGCAAAGATTTAGGATATAACATTCTAGATGTATCAATATTGCAAATACTGGAACATGAAGGTAACCATGCACACACCCTATGGTAAAGGTCAATTGAAGAGGTTGTAGAGGAGGATGAAATAGGAATAGGATCAATGGAGATCTTATTCAAACAATTTTTATCCTCACTTCCATGTACCTCATTAGGGGATATATCCTCTTTTGCAATAAAAACCTCATCAAAGTATTCAAAAAAAAAATCATACATGTTGAACACAAAGTAGCACTACAAGCATGAAAAATGTAAATGTTTTTGTATTTTTTCTTTATATGATTTTTTAAATTTTTTGAAATGTAAATGAAAGAAAATAAAATAAGGCTAATCTAATATGCATGCAATATCTAACATGAAATGTAAATCTTACACCACAAAAGAAAGATTTATCGTAATCCTAAATGGGTTCACCAAAATGTAAAGAAGAAAATATAGATAGTGTGAAGATGGTAATGGGTACAAGAGACTTGCACATCTAAATAATACCCCTTTAAATATGAAAATTTTGGGGAAGGTAAGACTCTCCTCTTTGCCCCAAACTCACAAAGGAAAGATCCAAATTGATTAACCATAAGAAAATAGTCAATGCACAAATGAATCAATCGATTAAGAATAAGAAGAAAGAGGAAAACCTTACATTCCATCTTTTGAGGAGAGTGTTTAATAGGTATAAAAATATTACAATCTTAATTGAAATGAATTGAAGACAAATACAAACCTCAAAGTATAGTAGATCTATAAATTTGTTGTTTTTTGGTGTCTGTACTGAGTTTTTGAAAATTTTGCAACCTGCCCTGCCCTGGAAACACAAAGACAGAGAAAACCCCAAAAAAAATTTCTTTTCTAAGAAAGGTAAACCTTGAACCAAATATGGGGGTGCAATTTTACCCCTTTATGTCGACCTTGACCTGCACTTCTCCAACGGAAAATCTGTTTGTGGATCCCAAAAGTTTTTTGAAAAGGGTATCCAAATCTACTATGTAATTCATTGTTTTATACCTATACCTAAAATAAAAAGGGTTTTTTCTTGTTGGGGGAGGGGTTTACCTTGGTAAAGCCCCATTTTTGGAATTAACCTTCAAATAGAATTGAAATTGCAGTAATAAACAAAGTAAATAGAACAATTCACCTTGCTTATCTTGAAACACTTGTGGAGGACTCAAATCCTTGGATCCATAAATATGGATGTTCCAAATCAGTGTAGAATGTATGATGTAGGATATCTCAAATTAATTGCCTTTAGATCTTCAACACTAATCTTGAATGGATCTTGGAATAGGAAGAAGCTTGAATGAATATGGATGGAGAAATCTTCAACAAGAGGGCTCCATAGAGCTTGAATCCTTCAATGGATACAAATGGATATCCTTAATGAATTGAATCTTGAATTCTTGAATGATTTGATAGGTTACACGTAGATTATCCTTCCTTTGCATGGATTTTCATTCTTCATCTTGTTCATCTTAGAAAATGACAGGAGAAAGGCTTACTTATATACTAGTCTAGGGAACAAAATTCTAGAGAGGCTGACATATGAGAAATAATTTCCAATTAGGCTTATACCCCTAGAAGTGGACCTATTTTAAATATCTTTTTAAGATTCACCACTTTGGAGCCCGAAACAACTGACCCCGAAGCAGGAAATATTTTTTTCCAAAACCCAACATTCGGAAATCTTTAAAATTTAAAATTTAGATGCTGGATCAGGGTCAAGGTTGACCTTCACCTAGATTAGGATCAAGGTAAACCTTGACCCATAAGGTTGACCTTGATCTAGAAGGTTGACCTTGACCCTAAGGTCAAGAACCTCAAAATCTCAGAATGGGATACTAGAAACAAGTAGAAGAGAAGTGGAAAATAGGGTAGGATAGGGGAAAAACCACATCCAAGTCAAAGACCCATTCAAGATGTTTGACATGACCCCAAACCACTTACTCGAAGGGTTAAAAAAGTCCTAAATGGAAGTGCTTACATTTTCTGATGATACACTTTTAGACGTCTTTTCTTTTCAATAATTGGGTAATTTGAATGTGACTTTTTGGACTTTCTTAAATTGAACCATATTAATAGAGGAGATTCATCAAGATGAATAAAATAGGTACCATAAAATATTGGTAAAGATCTAAAATTTTCCAATACCTCTTTCAAGATTAAACTTTCTCTTCCAATATATTTGATTTGATAGCTAATTGTGCTCTTTTTGCATCTTTGTATAATATTTTTACCTCTTCCTCTTGGAAATGGTTAGGTAATTGAAATGTAGCTTTCTACATTTCCCTCAATTTTATGCCCTTAGTCATTTGCAATTCATCAAAAATATCAATTAGTTCTCAAATTATCAATTATACAACCAATTCTAATATTTCCTATCATAAAACAATTTCTATGAAATAGCTACCAAATGAGATGAAGAACTAATCAAATCAGATGCAGAACTAATTAAATGCAATGCAGAATTGATTGAATGAGATGCAAAATTGATTAAATGCAATACTGAACTGATTAAATGCAATGCAGAACTGATTAAATGAGATGCTTCATGAATAAAATGAGATAAAACACAATAGAAACCAAATGAGACAACATAAATCAAATGAGATAGTTCAGAGTCCAAATGAGAGACTCTTTGGACTAAATGCAAAGTTCTTTGGTCTATATGCAAGATTTTTAAGACCAGATGCGAGCTTCTTTGGTTCAAATGTGAGGTTCTTCAGCCCAAATGTGAGTTTATTTAGCCCAAATGCGAGGTTCTTCATCCCAAATGAGATGTTCTTCACTCCAAATATGATTTTCTTCATCCCAAATGAGATGTTCTTAGTCCAAATACAAGGCACTTTGGTCTATATGCAAGATTCTATTAGGATTAAGTAATACTGAGAGGGGGTGAATCAATATTACAATACTTTAAATATGAACCAATTAATTTCCAACTTAACCAGATAAATACTAAAATGAGAATAACATAAACACACAATATATAACTCATAACACCATGAAATTTTATCGAGGAAACCCTAGCTAAGGGAAAACCCTGGTGGGGATGGTACCCACAAATATGCACTAAAATTATTGTGTCCCTATTTGAAGACCTAGCCCTATTAGGAGCTGAATATTACATTAGAATATTTCCTTATTAGAGGAATACAAAACCCTGTTAAAGGTATGCTCATCTCACTGTTCATAAATATAATTATGTTACAATACTTTTCTCAATAGTGAATAATACAAGCATCTGCTATGCTAAGGTAGTTCTAGTTGTAGCTCACCTCACCATCTATTTGATTCTGACATCACAATGCATTCATTTCTTTGTTCGCATCACATCCATATAATCTCTCATCAATTCACACACTTCACATCTCAAAATCTCTTCATATATATAT
>MU226001.1:828501-856290 GCA_018584345.1 Thuja plicata
TATATATATATATATATATATATGAAGAGCTTTTTGTAAAGTGATGTATGATATGGAATGATGAATGGAAGGAATGTATGTACATGATATGGATGCATTGTGATTTTAGAAAGATGTTGGTGTTAGCTACAACTTGGAATATCTAAGATAATTTGATGCTTGTATTGTTCACTATTGAGAATTCATTGTAACATAACTATATTTCTGATTGTACGAGCAGTGTGCTCAGTATACCTTTAACAGGGTTTTGTTAGAATGAATTTAGAATAACTAAGAGGGGGATGTTTCAATTATCCTCAGGTCCAGATGTGCCCATATAAAACTTTATACCACTTCAACAACTTAGATATGCTCGGCATCAATAAACACCAAAAGTGTACAGTTTAGTGTACTAATGAAATAAGCTTATTCATAAATTTAATAGTAAAACACAACATAAACATTCACACATTTTGACACCATGATTTAATGTGGAAACCCAATATGGAAAAAACCACCAGTAACATGCTACCAAAATTTCACTCTTCTGAAGTGATGCCCTGTTAGGAGCCAACCTTGTTAAAGGTTACAAAACACACTGTCAAATATGACCTGGTTAAATGATTTAATCACCCTATTAGGAGTGGCCTTGTTAGAGGACTTAGAACATTCCAATCTGAATTTCATCTTGTTCAAAGGATTTATACAATGACTCTTAGGTCAACCTAGTTAAAGGATTTGAACTGATATAATGGTTAGAAAGTAATCAGTAGATGTGATCTGATACATACAACTTACTTTGCAAATCCAGATCCAATTTTAGCTCTAATGCTAATTCACTGAGTGGCCTCCATTTTCATCTCAAACTTGAGATCTACTTGGAAATCCATCAAGCAATCTCTCTCTGCTTCTCTACTCAGCCTTCTCTACTAGGTCTTGCCAATCAGTCAATTAACCATGCAATACTCTTGCATACAACTTCTCCTTAAACTTGAATATGTAAAAATAACCAAAATAGGTTATATTATACCTCTTCATCTAGGTCAGATAAATATTTTTCTGTTTAATCAAGATCATAGATCTTAGGTTAGGTCAAATCCAATGGATCTTTCCATCATTACATTTAATTTATTTCTCCAATAAAATCATTAATTAAATATTGAATCCATGTGTTAATAACAGTTTCCTGTGCATTAAATGAGTGTGGACCAATCTTAATTAACAATACATATCCCAATAAAATCAACTATGTCAGCCAAAGATCTCAAATCTCATCAATTAATAAAATACTGTTGCTCACCTTTCTCTGTCTCCCTCAGCATTTCACTAGCACTCGGCATCATCTTTTCTTTACTCGGCATCACCTTTCACTTTTCTCGGCGTCAACTTTTCTTTGCTTGTCATTGACCTTCCAGTGAACTGTCAGTGAAAGATAAACAACATATCACTTTTCCAAAGTGCCAAATGATCAAGTACCTTGGTGTATACTCATAACTCAACCATTTCCTTGGTCTTCTTGTTATCCTATTCTTAAGATCTTCATCAATCAATAGATATAGTACTCAAACATATAATAATAGTATCACCAGTTAAGGTTTGACATCAATGAAAAAATAAAAATTGTCTACATTATAGCAATATTTCCAACAATCTCCCTCTTTGGCATTGATGGCAACACTAAACTATAAAACAATAATTTCCAACCAAAGTTACCATACAATCCAAAATAGTGCGTGTGTTACTTGATATGAAAAAATCTTCATTAATGTCTTTAGCTTCATTCTAATTCTCATCTTTAAAGTATTACTCCCTCTGTGTCTGTTCAGCTCCCTCTTTCAGTAATATCTCCCTCATATCTATTATTTTTATCAATCATTTGTTTTAACAATCTTCTCCCTCTTTGAAAATAATGCCAAAGATGTTGACATCTTCATTATGTAGATTCATCTTGTTCTAATCTTTGTATCATGTTGTTCCTATCATCTTTGTTTATGACTGATCTTCTTTTCTGTTCTTCTTGTCTTCCACTTCACAGTTTTTAGGCAGCATCCTAAAAATGTGACTCACTATGCATCAATGTGTCAAGTGTTCTGATTAAAACATTTGATGCAACAGTACCATTTATAACTAGTTAGCCTCTACTAAAAGAATCACCCCCAATTTACCTCTTAGATACTTATGAGAATCCTTGGATAATGCTTTTGTAAATATATCTGCCAACATTTCCTTAGTGTTCACATATTCTAGTCTCACTTCCTTCTTCTGAACTAGCTCCCTCAAGTAATGATACTTGATAGCTATATGTTTTGTCTTAGAGTGCATTATATGATTTTTAGAAATATTAATGGCACTCGTGTTATCACAATACATAACAACTGGTTCTGTGATCTCCTCCTTCATACCTTTCAGTACTATTTTCAACCACACAATGTTTGAACAATTAACTGTTGTTGCCACATACTCGGCTTCAACTGTAGATTGTGAGGTGCAATTTTGTTTCTTGCTTGTCTAGGAAATTAATCTTTTCCCCAAAAGAAATTCTCCTCTTGTGGTTCTTTTTCTATCATCCACATTACTAGCCCAGTCAGAATAAATATAGACTCTGAGTTCAAACTTGTCATTCCTTTTGTAATATAGGCCATAATCTTTTGTACCTTTCAAATATCTCATAATTCTTTTCACTACCATTATATGTGTCTCTTTTGGACTAGCAGAAAATCTAGCAACAATTGCAACTGCTAATGCAATATCAGGTCTACTGTGTACAATATACTATAGATTACCAATCATTGATCTGTACAATGTTTGATTTACCTCTTTTGTATCATCATTCTTTGTCAACTTCTATCTAGTAGCCATGGGTGTCCTCACTGGTCTTGAATCTTCCATAGCAAATGTTTTTAGTATCTCCTTGACATATTTTGATTGAGTAATATAGATACCATTCTTCATTTGATGTATTTGTAAACCAACAAAAAATTAATCTCACCAAACATAGACATTTCAAATTCAGTTTGCATCTTTTTTGAAAATGCTTTGCATATCATATCTTGTCCATTGAATATGATGTCATCAACAAAAATTTGAGCCAATAAAATTCCTTTACCTTGCTCTATTTTCAAATATAGATTGATGTCATCATTTGTTCTTGCAAATCCAATCTTCATCAGATAATTGTGCAATCTTTCATACCATGCTCTGGGTGCTTGTTTCAGTCCATATAATGCCTTGTGCAGTCTACAAACCATGTTCCTCTTGTTTGGGTCAACAAATCCATTAGCTTTTTCAATATATACTTCCTCTTCTAATATCCCATTTAGAAATGCTGACTTCACATCCATTTGATAAACTTTAAATCCTTTGTAGGTTGCATATGCAAGTAGAGTTCTTACACCTTCCAATCTTGCAACTGGGGTGAATGTATCTCCATAGTCAATTCCATCCTCTTGTGCATAACCTTTGCATATCAATCTTGCTTTATTCCTTGTCACCTCTCCATGTTCATTAAGCTTGTTTCTGATTACCCACTTAGTACCAATTACATTTTTGTTGTCAGGCCTCAGTACTAGTGTCCATGTCTTGTTCTTTTCAATCTGGTCTATGTCTTCATTCATGGATTGAATCCAGTCTTCATTGTCCAAAGCATCTTTTATTGTCTTAGTCTCAAAATCACATAGCAAGCATGTGTCTTCTCTTAATTTTCTTCTTTTCATAACTGTAGAATCCTTTTCTCCTATGATTTTATCAGGTTTATGGTGCCTTCTCACACATTTTTCTAGAGTAGGCTCTTTCTCAAATTTAGTTTGATCATTCATGTTCTGTTCAGGGTGAAACTGTGACTCGACATCTCCATCAGATAGCTTGTAAGTCACCTCCTATTTCCCGACAATTTCATTATGTGTCTCAGCAGGTACGTACTGTTGCTCAGCAACTTCATTCTCATTTTTGTTAGAATCCTCCTCTTCAAGATAAGTGAATGATCTATAACTTTCAGGGTCAATCATGCTTTCATCTTCATTTCTCTCTACATATTCATCAACTCTAATATTTGCACTTTCCAAAAAAAATTTAGTGTTAGAATTCAAGCACTTGTATTCCCTACTCTTAGTAGAATATCCAAGAAATATGCCGCCTTCTCCTTTAGCATCAAGTTTACCATTTATGTTATCCTTCAGTATAAAACATCTACTCCCAAAGACTTTAAACTAACTTACAGTAGGTGCATATCCATACCATAGCTCATAAGGTGTAGTATGTGTACCTTTCTTGACTTGTACTTTGTTCAAGGTATAAACTGATGTACTTACAACTTCTCTCAAATATTTCTATGCAACATTTTTCTCCATCATTAATGTTCTGACACAATCCATGATAGATCAATTTCTTCTTTCAGCTATACCATTCTGTGGTGGTGTCCTAGGTGCGGACATCTATCTTTTTATCCCTTGGTCATTGTAGAACCTATTAAACTCATTAGAAATTAACTCACCTCCTCTATTAGATCTCAGACAGTTCACACTCTTACCTGTTTCCTTTTCAACTTTTACCAAGTACCACTTGAATAACTGGAATACATCAGATTTTTCTTTAAGAAACATAACAATCATCATCCTAGAGTAGTAATCTATGAATAGAATAAAATATTTGTCTCCACAGTAAATTTTCTCACCAATAGGTCCACAAAGGTCAGTATGAACCGATTCCAAAAGATTCTTAGAAGTATGAGTTTTTCTCTTAATGCTAGATTTAGTCATTTTGCCCAATTGACATTGCTTGTACATTGCATTCTCAGGTTTCTTTAACTTAGGCAGCCCTCCAACCTTTTTCAATTTACTTATGCTTACCAAGTTATCAAAGTTAACATAACATAGCCTCTTATGCCATAACCAAACATCATTATATTGTGAAAATAATCATGTCTCTTCAACTAAGTCTAGATAAAATAAGTTACCTCTAGTCTGATCACCACTTCCAACTAATTCTCCATTGGCATCATAGATCTTTGCTTTCCTATGATGGAAGTCAACTCTATAACCAGAAGTGTTCAACTATGCAACACTCAACAAGTTATACTTAAGATTATCAACCCAATACACATCATCACATCTAATCTTGTCAGTCAATTGAATTTATCCTTTCCCTTTAACTCTACAAGGTGTATCATTACCAAACTTAACATATCCACCCTTACATTGATCTAAGGTCTCAAATTTGTCCTTATCACCAATCATGTGATGTGAACAACCACTGTCAATAATCCAACGATCACCTTTAGTCATATAATAAATTAGTGCAATTTTCTCATCATCATCAAAATCATCTTTCATTGCAACATACACAACTTCTATATTATTTTCATCAGATTTATCAGATTCACTATTAGAAGCTTCTTCAGCTATATAACAAGATTTATTACCTTTGTCTTTGCAATCCTTGTACTTTCTGTAGTCTTGGTCATCCTTTCTCTCTTTGTACTTGCTATCTCTTCTTTCATCTTTCTCATTCTTGTCAGGACATCTAGCAACAATATGACCAACTTTGTTACAAGAAAAACAAATAATAGGAAGTTTACCTCAGAATTTTCCTTTTCCTCTAGCTAGTCTCCTTACCATAAGTTCCTCAATCTCTTCTAGATAATTATCTGAAGTGTCACTATCACTACTCACACATTTCTTCCCTTTCCTTCATTTGTTGATGACCATCTATGACTTGAATGCAGATTCAATAGTTTGTGGAGTATAGTTGTCAAAATTTGACATCTCAAATGTAGTAAGTCTTCCTACCAAAATTTCTAGAGTCAAATTGTTGTTAGGAGTACATCTTAGTTCTTGAATTGTAGATACTCTAATAGAATAAATAGGAAGAAGTGTTCTCAGTACCTTTCTCATGATAGTGTCATGATCAATGGTTCCCTTAGATCCTCTAATAGCATTTACAATTTCCTTTATCCTATCATAATATTGCACTATATTTTCTTCGTCTTGCATTTTTAAATCATCAAAATTACCTCTCAAACTTTTAGATTTGGCTCTTAGTACATTCATATCACCTCCATAGATAGTTTGAAGAGCATCCCACATCTACTTTGAGCTTGTATAGTCCTTGATGTCCTCAAATTCATGATAGTTCAGAGATGATGCAAGTTCCAACATTGCTTGATTATGTTCATGCTTTTCTCTTAATTGTGCAGCATTCAGAACTCCAGTAGGGGCTACATATTCTATTTCAATATGTCATTTAGAAGAATCACCAATACCAACCAAGTTAATTTTCATCAAACTTTGTCATGCAGGAAAGTTGTCCTTGTTAATCTTCGGTCCATCCCTTTTATACATCTTGATCTTTATCTTCAAGTACCTTCAAACTATTTCAAGAGAATGAAGCTCTGATACCAATTGTTAGAATGAATTTAGAATAACTGAGAGGGGGGATGAATCAGTTATCCTTAGGTCTAGATGTGCCCATATAAAAGTTTATACCACTTCAACAACTCAGATCTGCTTGGCAGCAATAAACAACAAAAGTGTGCAGTTTACTGTACTAATGAAATAAGCTTAACAAAAACTTAACAGTAAAACACAACATAAACATTCACACATTTTGACACCATGATTTAACGTGGAAACCCAATATGGGAAAAACCACCAGTAACATGCTACCAAAATTTCAGTCTTCTGAAGTGATGCCTTCTTAGGAGCCAACCCTGTTAAAGGTTACAAAACACACAGTCAAATGTGACCTGGTTAAAGGATTTAATCACCCTATCAGGAGTGGCCTTGTTAGAGGACTTAGAACATTCCAATCTAAATGTCACCTTGTTCAAAGGATTTATACAATGATTATTAGGTCAACCTAGTTAAAGGATTTGAACTGATACAATGGTTAGAAAGTAATCAGCAGGTGTGATCTGATACATACAACTTACTTTGCAAATCTAGATCCAATTTCAGCTCTAATGCTAATTCACTGAGTGGCCTCTATTTTCATCTCAAACTTCAGATCTACTTGGAAATCCATCAAGCAATCTCTCTCTTCTTCTTTTCTTATCCTTCTCTACTAGGTCTTGCCAATCAGTCAATTAACCATGCAATACTCTTGCATACAACTTCTCCTTACCCTCATATATATATAACAATAACCACAGTAGGTTATATAATACCTCTTCATCTAGGTCAGATAAATATTTTTCCTTTTAATCAAGATTGTAGATCTTAGGTTAGGTTAGATCTAATGGATCTTTCCATCATTACATTTAATTTATTTCTCCAATACAGTCATTAATTAAACATTGAATCCATGCATTAATAATGGTTTCCCATCCATTAAATGAGTGTGGACCAATCTTAATTAACAATGCATATCCCAATAAAATCAACTATGTCGGCTAGAGATCTCAAATCTCATCAATTAATAAAATACTACTGCTTAGATTTCTCTGTCTCCCTCAGCATTTCACTGGCGCTCAACATCATCTTTGTTTTGCTCGGCATCACCTTTTTCTTTGCTCAAAATTGAATTTTCTTTTCTTGGCATCGACCTTCCAGTGAACTGTCAGTGAAAGATAAACAACATATCGCTTTGCCAAAGTGCCAAATGATCAAGTACCCTAGTGTATACTCATATCTTAACCATTTCCTTGGTCTTCTTGTTATCCTATTCTTCAAATCTTCATCAATTAATAGATATGGTACTCAAACATATATCAATAGTCTCACCAATTAAGGTTTGACATCAATGACAAAATAACAATTGTCTACATTATAGCAATCTTTCCAATAGGTTTTGTATTCCTCTAACAAGGAAATGTGCTAATGTAATAAGTAGCTCCTAATAGGGCTAGGTCTCCTAAGATAAAAATAGTGCTTTTTTCTAGTTGTTTTATTGTCGTTCATTACTCATTATATACTAATTTCATGATTTTTCCAATGTGCTTATATGGATTTATCTACAAGCTCATTAAATTACATTTTAAGTTGCCATCTTTAAGTATTGTTGGGTCATTCAAGGAATGCCTTTGCACTATGTCCAAAGTCTCATTTGATCTCCCCTCTTCTCAATAATATATATATATATATATATATATATGAAGAGATTTTTGTGAAGAGATGTATGATATGGAATGATGAATGGATGGAATGTATGTAGATGAGATGGATGCATTGTGATGTCATAAATATGTTGGTGTGAGCTACAACTTGAAATATCTAAGAAAATTTGATGCTTGTATTGTTGACTACTGAGAATTCATTGTAACATAACCATATTTTTGATTGTATGAGCAGTGTGCTCAATATACCTTTAACATGGTTTTGTATTCCTCTAACAAGGAAATGTGCTAATATAATAATCAGCTCCTAATAGGGCTAGGTCTCCTAACATGGACACAATACTTTTAGTACATATTTGTGGGTACCATCCCTACCAGAGTTTTCCCTTGGCCATGGTTTCCTCAACAAAAATTCATGGTGTTATTAGTTATGTGTTGTGTGCTTATATACTTTTCATTTCAGTAATTACATGGTTAAATTGGAAATTATTAATTTCATGTTTAAAGTTCTATAATATTGATTCACCTCCCCCATTAGTATTACTTAATCCTAACAATTGGTATCAAAGATTTTGGCCCTTGGAGAGAAATTTTAATAGCTGAAGGGAGATCGAGAGGGATTCTGAAAGTTTGGAGGAAAAATTTGAAGCAACACTTGAAGATCTTGACAAAGCTAAAGATGAGAATGGTGACTTTAAATTTAAATTGAGAAGAGGAGATGGATTCATTAGGAAAATAAAAGAACATCTTGAACTTTCCAGAAGTCAGAGAGAAGATCTTATGGTTAAGATAAAATAGGATTCAGATAATGATACTTCAGATCAGATAAGACAACTTGAACAAGAGAATGATATTCTGAAGCTTAATCATGCAACTACTTCCCTACATATGGATAAAGATATTCAATAGGAAAAGGATGCTAAAATAAATGAAGAAACCTTAAAGGATGCTAATATTCAAATGGGACAAATAAATACTAAACTTGATCACTACAAGAACAAGTATCTAGAATTAGAGAAATATAATCATATCATAAAAGGAGAACTTGTTAAGGAAAAGAAACATATTGAGAGAATTCACATGAGCAGTGACTTGATCAATGAATAGAGAGATAGACAGAAACCTAAATGAGACATGAATGGATTTGTCTTTAATGAAGCTGAATGTTCCAAGAATTGGGAAGAAAAATCTAATGCGGAGACTGATGGAGAAAGACCCATTCTTGAAGAGCCTAAAGAACATATCAGACCTTTTAGAGGTAGATGTTCTGGATGTAAAAAGGTTAGACACATGAAGAGAGACTGCAAAGGTAAATCCCCTTTCAAATCCTTTAATGGATATTGCAACAATTATCATGCATATGGAAATAAGAAAGAAGAATTCAGGAAACCTGATCAATCTTGATTCATACAAGATAACATTAGGGAAGAGACAACAACTAAGATCACATGTTACAAATGTGATAACCTTGGGCACATCACAAGATATTGTAAGTTGTAGGTTAATCAAAATAGATCACCTCCTACATGCCACAAATGTAACAATCTAGGACATATAGAGAGGACAATAGAAGAGGACCACCTCTTATGGTTATAAAGAAGAATATTGGTGATACTGGTAAGAGTATTGCAGAGTACGTGAGAGAATTTAACAGTTGTTTTAGAAAAGCAGGAGATATCAGCAGTAAAAAGGTATGGAAGATAAATAATTCTAGTGAGGTAAAGGTTAGGGAAGAGTCAGTAGATGCTACTTAGTCTTTGCCTGATGCTAACATTTCTACATCAACCTAGATGGCCAAGCATGGCCTAAGGGGGAGTATTGGAAGGAAACATCAAAAAACCTATCTAGCCCTTAAATATGAGGAGTAAGCTCTTGCAAGCTTAGGGAGAGTATGCAAAAATGTTTTGGAACACATATCTATGATCGTGTGTCTTTACAAGTCTATAGCCTATGATCGCCATATTTTTTATTTGACTGGATATGTGCATAAATGATTTTATTGGGAACTGTGTCATTTCTTCACTCAGTGAAGTATAAGGTTAATAGAAAGAACATGTTTGGACATCAATTGAAGAGAAGAGTCTAAGGAGAACAGAACCTAGTGTAGAAGAAGATTCAAAACAAATGTGTTGAGAGTTTGATCAAAGTGGGAACTCACATTTTAGCAGATAAGTGGTATTTAGATTGATTTAAAAGTTTTGATTATGGATACTCCGATGATTTTTAATGTTGGAAAAAAACCTAGTTATAAGTTTAAGAAAAATTCTTATAAATTAACTGAGGATGACCTAAAGGTGTGTTTTCACAAACAACCTACGATTTTCTACATGTCAAAGATATTAGGGCTTACATCCACTGTAAGTATGAATATTTCAGATACAATGAGATTGCTAATGAGATGGAACACATGATTGGATCAGACAGAAAGATGAAAGATGAGTTCACACATCTTAATAACCTAAGTATCATGAAGGTAACCAAACTTTATGAGTTTGATGAAGAATGGATCAAGATCATTCTAAGTAGGGTTCACGACTAGTTTATTTGGCTTGGAGATCAACCTATAAATATTTGCAACTACCTAATTCATGCTTTAATAGGTTTGGACAACAATGGTGTAATACCTATTATAGAAAAGAACACTAAGAAAATGGTGGAAACCCTAATGCATTTGCAATGGGATAGGAGAGCGATGACAATAAATGATATATTTCAGCAAGATGTCAGATTGATTACAATAATTTTAGGCTATAAAATCCATTATAGCTACCGACTTAACTTAGTATCAGTAGGATTAATCTTGATGGATTTAAAAATGGTTAAGGAAAATATCAAGTATAACCTTTGCGAAGTACTTACACAGCAATTATTTGAGAGTGTGAGGAAAATCAAGAAAGATAAGTTGAAGGAATTAGATTTGGATCTTTTTTAATACATATGTACATTCATATTGTTCATAAATGTCATGGTATGCACCCTAGAGCTTGGAAGGCTAGTGTACCTACTGGTATTTAGATTTCTCAGAGTTATAGGAGACAGAATAACACATGGGTAGATGGTGAATTGTTTGTAATGATCAAAATCTTGTAGAGAGAGATCAAGGTAAGGGAGAGGATTCCTAAGGCAGTGGTAGAGAAATACAAGGACTTAATCTATTTTATGGTTGAAACTGATTGTGTATGCTTTGAGGTAGTTCAACCTAGAAAGAAGTGGTGTTATCCCCTGGGATATGAAGTTAGTTCTGAAGTTTTGATTATGCAAGTGGAACACATACTATCTTCAGAAGTTGATTCATCCGAAGAAAGATGGGGTACTTATGAAGAAAAATCTATGAAGATTAGGGAGGAATAGACTAGAGCTTCAAGAAAAAGGAGAGAAGAGAATATATTATATGACGTAGCAGCCAAGGCCAGTATATAAAAATAAGAAGTGAAAGAGGTTAGAAGGAAGATGACAAAGAAAGCTTCTAGGTTGGTGTGCACTACTCCTACAGCCCTTCCACCTCTAGAAGATGTGAAGGTAATTAGTCCACCTTGTACTATGATTTATGTATCTACACCTACACCACCATAGAAAAATAGTAGGAAGAGAAAAAAAAGCAATTTCTTGGTTGAAACACAAGGTCCACTAAACTGGACTCACCTCCTAAGAAACATAGGACAGAAGGAGAAGAGAATAAATTTGAAGAAAATGACACTAATATGAGACAAGTCTAGAAGCCAAACATAAAAATTCTGGAGAAGAGGATAATTGAGCAAGGGAAGCTTGTTTCTTTGGATAAATACTATGAAAGGTATGAGGCATCTTATAAACTTCTTATTGAAGACATAGTAATTAATCCTTTTCTAGTTTTTAAGAAGAATTTGTTAGAAACTGGAGGCAGTATACCTAAAGAGTTATATGAGAAATTGGAGTTCAGGAAATAATTAGCACAAAAAGAAGATGAAGTAAGTAGAGAAAAAAGAATTAAATACAAGTTACCTATTGTGTCTATTAAGGAGATGGAGAAAATATTGAGTAACCCGAAACCCTTGCTAAGAACCAAGACAAGATTAGTAAAGATAATGGGAAGAAGATATGATGAAGTAATTCAGGAGACATAAAGAGTTGTGGAAAAGGCCTTGATGGGAATAGAAATTGAGAAGACCTTCTCACCTAAGGCTACTAAGCCCAAATCTATTGAGAAAGGTGAATTATCAAGGAAGGTTGAAGTAAATCTTAATAAATCAATAAGCAAAGATACTAGTCAATATGTGAGCAT
This sequence comes from Thuja plicata, assembly GCA_018584345.1. Lineage (NCBI taxonomy): Eukaryota > Viridiplantae > Streptophyta > Pinopsida > Cupressales > Cupressaceae > Thuja > Thuja plicata. Next base: position 840,789 of record MU226001.1, read on the forward strand.
TGTGAAGCAATGAGATTTCTTTGTTTCTGGTGTTCCTGTGTCATTGGACACTTCATAGGATGTGAATGACCCTTTTAAGAAGGATAAAAACATTGAAAGAAATAGTGACAAGGATTTGACAGAGAAAGGAAATCAGAAAGAAAACAAAGATGAAACAGTGAAGGATACAGTGAATAAAGTTGAAGTGAAACAAGAAACTCTTTCATCTAATTCTTCACCTTTATTGTTGTCAATTGGAGACAATAATTTGAGAACTAACATTGAGAACAAGGATGTGGATGAGCTGATAAAATCCTACATAGAATTTTCTAAGGCTAAAGAAAGATCTTGGTAGAAAGGAGAGAAGAAGACCAAGGTAATGACAAGAACAGATGATACTTTCAACAAAATCCTTCCAAAACCTCTTAATTTTTAGAGAAAAGATGATGTAGAGAACTTGAAAAAGGTATTAGATGACTTTGATAATCACTATGAGTCATTAGAGAATATCATTGAAGAGAAGGCTGAGAAGAAATATCTCACAAATAAATTGGAAGAAGTGTGCAAGTCTATTTCATGGGACTTGGGCATACTGAACAAGAATACATCTGAGGCTAAAAGTTGTGTCACACATGGAAGAAATCTATAAAATTACTGTATAAACCCTATCAGACATATAAGGAATATTGAGGATATAGTAGTGAAGGATAGAATAACTTTGTACAAGATGATGGATAGTTGTGAGACCTCACAATCTATATTGGAGCTAGATTGAGAGGTGTCCAAGATATTGGACAAACTAAGTATACTAGATATAGAAAGATGGAGAGTTATGGAAAGGTTTGGTATGCTAAAGAGTCTAATCACTCCTAACATATCTCTGACATGGAGAAGATAGTGCATGCCCTTATAGAACATATGCCTACTGAGATAAAGGTAGTGGAGACATCTTCACTTGCACTGAATGGGTTGATTCATCTGAGTCAGATACTGATGAAGACTTGGATAGAGGAAGTGAAGATCTTGGAAAACTATTTCTGAGATGTACTAAAGATTATCTAAATTTTCTGTTAAGAAGTGGTACAATTTTGATGTATTCTACATTTTTGTATACCTTTTCCATTGATGTCAAAAGGGGAGAAGAGAAGAGAAGAGATGAAAAATGTATAGAATAAAGAAGACATGTAAAAGATATACACAGACATATTTTTGGTAATGACTTACTCATTTTTTACTAAATGTTCCCATCAATGCCAAAGGGAGAGATTGTTAGAAAGTGATTAATTTTGGAGTGTTATGGGACACTTGATGGTTATCATTTATGGTAACACATCTGGTATAGATGATCGCTTGGATTTTTTTTACATTTTAGGAGATACGGATTGCAAAATGACTATAGCAGTAAGTAAACAGAAATACAGAGTATAGCAGTAAAGTTTTTGATACAGAAGTTAGTATATGGTGAATGGAGTCATGCGAACTTAGAAAAGGATATTTTGGGGTATGTATGACCTTTAGTTAAGGTCACTTGATTTTTGATGTTGATCACAATGAGATACAGACAATTCAAGACATATGAAGATAGAGCAACAGTGCTATAGGGAAAATGAACAGTCGCGATGATTGAGGGAGTATGACATGGAATCCAACTATGGTAAGTTGGATTGGGATTTTGGATAGCCTATACTTTTGTAGTATAAGGTCACCAAATTTGTATTTACTCTTTGCATAAGTATTAGTTCTATTTTATAATGTATTTGAGAGTCAACTGGGAATATAATAAGATATATATATATATATATATGAAGAGATTTTTGTAAAGTGATGTATGATATAGAATGATCATATGTATTAAATTATAATCACATTGAATTTATATCTTATGTGCATGAATTAATTGTAAAAGTTATGATTTAGTAAGTAGATAAGAAGAACTAAATTTATGATCTTTTAGTTGATCATATTGTTCTTCCAATCCAATTAAACCAAAAGAACATTCTTTAGTTGTATAAATAGATTACAATTGTGATTCACTAATTTCAAGAACATTAACGAAATATAAATCAAGAAATATCAAGAAAAAGATAACTAAGGAAGAGACGGAGGTCAGCCTAAATACCCAGAGCAACAAAGAGGATAAAACCCAGGATGAGGAAAAAATGGAAGAGCCAGAGACAGATGAGGTTGACTCGCGAAATCCCAAGATGAACCAGGCCAAATATGAAGATGTCTCCAACAAAGAGGATGATAAGATAGAAGTGGATGACATTAATCTATATGAGGAAGATGAGAACAAAGAGAAGGAAGAGGACTACCTCAAGCAGAATGAGGAAGATGAAAACAGAGAGAACGAAGATGGAGAGGATGAAAAAGAAAAAGAGGAGGAGGAGAACAAGGAAATTGAAATGGAGGAGAATAGAAGCCTTAGGAAAGAAGGTAAGAAGAAGAAAAAACAAAAGCTTGACTCCGACTACAAAATGGTAGGTTTTGAGGCCGATGACAAAATCCTAAAAAGTACAAAGGATTATGGGGCTAACATGGAGAAGTGGATTGGGGAGGAAATGAATATGATAAAATAGCACCTCAAAAACATGCAAGAAGCTATGGAGCCTATCAACTCTAGAATGGCAAAAATGGAGAATGAGGTGAAGATTAAGGTAAACAACAAAAACAAAGATGATGACCTTACAGTTAGGGTCAATGAAATTATGGAAGATAAGTTCAATGAGATGAAAGCCTAGATTAGTCATAATGGGCACATGATAAATATCATTCTGAAACATGGTAATGAAGGGCTAAAATTTTCTGTCTAGAATCTCAAAGCTTTATATGCCTATCTTGAAATGAGTCAGCTAGAAAGAACCTCCTTCATGGTGGAGGGTGATATTGAGAGTGGGGGCTCGAGTTCTAGAACTCACAGAGGTGTCAAAAGAAAAGTTCCTGAGATCCCCAACGAGATGCTAAAGCTGAAGGAGTCTATTGACTTGATGGAAAACATGTAGAAAGAGGCTGAGGAAGCCTATGAAAAAATGCATTAAACTGGGAGCTGCGCTAGATGGTCTGCTGGTTTTTTGCTGGTAGTTTAGCTGGGAACTGTGCTTTTTAGTCTGGTTTTCTATTTCTTAAGGTTTTGGGTTGTTTGTTTGGGTCCTTCTCTTTTGTTCATAGTAGGCATATCATGTTTGTAAGGGTTCTCATTGACTATCTTTAATATCCTATTGTAAAAGGTTTTGGGTTCCTTTCAAAACCTATTTTTACCTTAATTAAAAATGAAATATAAATGGATCATTAAAATCTCATTATTATATGTAGTTTATGTTGGTATTCAAATGGATTTTTAGGTGAAGTCATAAGGAGTCACTTATTTGGTTTTCATTGATGGCAATTAACTTCATACAGTCATGAAATACAATAGGTGAATTAAAGACACAATGGGTAAGAGGGTAATGCTGGAAATTGGCTAACTTTTGAAGATTACTAGTTAGTGAGAACATCACACTGGTGGCGATCATGGTGTTAGAATAACTGAGAGGCGGGGGTGAATTAGTGGCCTCAAAAATTAATCCAATAAACCAACCAAAAATTTATACCACAAATATAAACCTCTAGTTATCTTGAGTCCTACAAGATGTATACCTTTAAATAATTTTATCAAATAACTACTGCTCAGAGTTCACTATTTATCCTTCTTCTTAAGCTTTACCAGATAGTAGTCTATCCTTTACCAAAATATAGTAAATAACTTAGTGTTTACCGATCAATCCTGCTTTAGTAATTTGTAAAGAAAAAAATCAAAGCAATGAACCATATACACATTTGACAAATGGATTTTTAATGGGGAAACCTTGTTAAGGGAAAAACAACTTGAGACCAGTAGCCCAAAAATTTCACTCTTTTGAAGTGATCTCAGAGAAGAGCCAACCCTGTTAAAGGTTACAAAGGCACTGTTAAGTGTGACCTTGTTAGAGGATTTAAATATAATAGTTTGTCACTTGATATCTGGCACTTAACTATGCTATATTCATGAGAAATTTTTTGATACTCTTTGGGATGTATCTCAATATATAAAGGATAGTTAAATCCTGCTCGGTTAAGAGACTTTCTGATCCAATGGTTAAACTGAAATAGTATATGAACTATTCATATATACAACTTAAAATTGTAGATGTTCAGATCTATTGTAAGCTCATAATACCTTTATAATCAATGTTTCCCTTCTTTTCCTTTACTCCACTTCTTTCTTCTCACTTCTGTTGTTGCTCGATGTCCTCAGAAATCTTTAGCTCTATTCTTTAGCTTGTTTGATCAGGTTTGAATGAAGTCTTCTTCACTAGTATTTTCTTCAGCATCCTCTTCTAGTATTCCCCCCTAATTCATAATGAATTAGCTTGTCTCTCTTATATACATAATTTCACCATTTCTATGTCTTTGTCTTTCTTGTTCTTAGCGTGATCTACAATTCTCACCATTCTTGCTTTAAAGCTTGCTTTAGTTTTATCCCACATATTTCTCCTTGATAACTAGAATAAAACTATATTTAACCTCTATCTTATCTGTAGCTTTTAACTTGTCAATGAAAACAATGTGATCAACTAGTTAACTCCATATTTAGCTCCAACTAAGTATTTTATCATTTCTGAACTTCAATTCTTATTGGTGTTTAACTCCTTGTTTTCTCGGTCTTGACTTTAGTTGTCCTCGGGCATCTCTGTCCATTAGGGTTGTCCTTCCATTAGGAAAAAATGTGACTTTCAATTCTTCTTAGGTATTACTTTGGTTCTACTCGGTAATGCTTGCTTGGGTATCACTGTGACTCTTCTCTCAAGGTTCTCTATCTATCAGGGTGCACTGTCTATCGGTGTTTGTTTTTAGTTGGTGTATACTAAACTTTTATGCATTACTGATAACATAATATTTATCTCTCTGGTTCTTTGAATTCTTTAACAGTATGTATATAACCAATCAGATTATATCAATTTTACATCAATGAAAATGCAATACATTAACTGATTTAATGTCTTGCATTAAATTTTTGCAACTCGGTGATCATCAACTTAACATCTTCAAACATTCAATCAGTTATAGTTCATCAATCTCTCCCTTTGTCATTGAAGGAAAAATACTACATTACTACTAATACAATATGAAATATATCAGTTTTAGTTCATCAATCTACCAAACTTATTGTTCTATAACCAATACAAATGGTTGGCTCTTGGTAAGCTCTTCTAGCTTAGATTTTATTCTTACAGAGTACTTTCTTCATTATTTATTCCCTTCACTAGATAGATGTAGAAACTTTAGATTCTATCTCTCCCTCTATTGTAGAATCTCTTCTTTGAATTTTTCTCTCCCTTTGGCTATTCCTCTCCTTGATGGATAATTCTATTCATATCTCTTTTTCCTTTGACAGCAATAGATACACTCTCTCCCTTTGAGTCATCTCTCCCTTAGGATACTTCTCTCCCTTTGGATTATCATGATGGATATTTCATATGGATATATAATCTCTCTCCCTTTGAAAACAATGCCAAACTATATCCTTCCTCCTTTTTATAATATATTCATTGAATTTCCCTTTCCATCAGCAATATAATGACTCTAGTGTTCATTACAGATAAGTACCTTTCTGTGTAGTGATGTATCTTTGCAGTCCATCTCTTTTCTTGAATAAACATGAATGATCTTCTAATTATGTGCTAGATGGTGTAGCCTCCTAGTCAGCTTAGTGACCAATAGACAAGGGTCGGACCCCTAGTCTCTTTCTCAGGTACTCAAATGTATCTTTAGGAAATGACTTTTTGAATATGTCTTCTAACTATTTCCTGGATCGAACATATTCTAGTATCACCTCTTTCTCTTGTACTTGTTCCCTTAAGTAATTATACTTGATAGCAATACGCTTAGTCTTAGCATGCATGACAGGGCTCTTTGATATGTTTATTGCACTTGTATTATTACAATAGATAATCACTGGTTCAATAATTTTCATATTCATACCTTCCAGTAATTGTTTGATCCATGCAATGTTAGAGAAATTTGCAGCAGTAGCCACATATTCTTCTTCTGCAGTAGATTGTGAAATGCATCCTTGCTTCTTACTTATCCATGTGAAAAGTTTGTCACCCATAAAGAATACTCCTCCTATTTTGTTCATTCTATCATCTAAGTTTCAATCCCAATCAGCATCCTTATAGACTTGAAGCTCAAATTTTCCTTCTCTTTTATACCATAAGTCATATTCTTTGGTATTATTTAGATATCTTAGAATTCTTTTGACAACAGTCATGTGTGATTCCTTGGGATTAGCAGAGAATCTTGCAACTATTCCAACTGCATGTGTTATATCTCATCTAGTATGAACAACATACATGAGTTTTCCAATCATAGATCTATATAAGATCTGATTTACCTTAGTTTACTTGTCTTCCTTTTTCAGCTTGCATCCAATTTCCATAGGTGTTCCAACTATTTTGGAGTCTTCCATCTTGAATATCTTTAGCACTTCCTTGATGTATTTGGATTGTGTGATATATATGCCTACATCGTGTTGAGGAATTTGTAGAACAAGAAAGAATTTTTATCTTGAATATCTTAGCAAATGATTTACATAACATATCATTACCCCCAAATTTGATATCATCAACAAATATTTCATGAATCAAAATGTTATCATCAAAATCTTCTTTTAAATACAGATTACTATTTTCACTTGTTCTTACAAATCCAATACTTATGAGATAGGAGTGAAGTCTTTCATGTCATGCTCTAGGTGATTATTTAAATCCATACAAGGCTTTGTTTAGTGTACAAACCATGTTTCTCTTATTGGTATCAACAAATCCTTCTGGTTGTTCAATGTATACCTCTTCTTATAGTATTCCATTTAGGAATGCAGATTTGAAATCCATTTGGTATACCTTGAATCCTTTGAATGCAGCATAAGAAAGTAGAATTCTGATTCCTTCTAGTCTAGCAATAGGTGCAAAGGTTTCTCGATAGTCAACAAATTCTTCTTGTGCATATCCATTGTATACTAATCTTACTTTGTTCCTTGTGATTTCTCCATTCTCATTCAACTTGTTTATGAATATCCATTTGGTACCAATGTAATTCTTGTCATGTGGTCTAGGTACTAATGTCCATGTTCTATTCTTCTCAATCTATTCTATCTCTTCATTCATAGCACTGATCCATTCTTCATTTTCAAGTGCAGTATTAACAGATTTAGGCTCAAAATCACAAATTAAACATCTAGTGTTCAGTGACTTACTTCTTGTTCTCATTCCAACCTTCTTGTCTCCTATGATCTATTTATGTGGATGGTGTCTTCTGACATACTTGGAAATTACTTATTCAGCTCTTTTTTCATCATTATGATCATCATCTTGACCTTCATTCTGATCTCCATCACTCAAAACATCATCTTGAGCAATTTCCTGATTTTTGGTGTTTGCAGCTTGATGCTCAGGTGCATTGTTCTATTGCTCGGGAGTGATGCACTGTTGCTCGGGAAGAGTGTCAGGTTCTTCACTGTAGACAAACCTATTTTAGGCTTCTAGATTGTTTCTTCTTTCCTTATCATTTTTATTTGCAAATTCATCTACTCTGACATTTGCACTTTCAATTATTTTTTTAGAGGATTTGTTAAGACATTTATAAGCCTTGCTTTTGGTAGAATACCCTAAAAATTTTCCTTCTTCACCTTTGGAGTCAAGATTTCAATTTCTATCATCTTTCAAGATATAACATTGACTTCCAAAAATTTTGAAGTAACTTACATTGGGTGTGTATCCATACCATAGGTCATAGGGTGTCTTTTTGGTGTCTTTCTTCAATTGAACTCTGTTCAATGTGTAGACAGCAGTACTGACAGCTTCTCTCTAGAATGTTTGAGTGATGCCTTTCTCAATCATCATTCTTCTGACACAATCAATAATGGATATGTTCCTTCTTTCATCAATCCCGTTTTGGTGTGGTGTTCTTGGTGTAGAAACCTATCTTTGAATTCCATGCTCATTACAAAAGTTAGTGAATTCATCAGAAGTAAATTCTCATGCTCTATCTGATCTTAAGCATTTTAGTTCCTTACCACTTTTTTTTCTACAATAGATTTATACCATTTAAACATCTTGAATTCTTCTAATTTCTCTTTTAGGAACATAACTATTAGTATTCTAGAGTAATCATCAAAAAGGAGAATGAAGTATATATCTCGATAGTAGCTCTTTATTCTCATTGGTCCACATAGATTAGTATGGACTAATTCTAGAATGGCATTAGATGTGCAGGTTTTTCTCTTGAATCTAGACTTTGTCATTTTACCTTTTTTATAATTCTTACACATGACATGGATGAACTTTGACATGCTTGGTAAGCATCTTACTTTCCTTTTATTTCTTATCCTAATCATGTTTTCAAAATTCACATGACATAACCTTTTATGTCACAACCACATGTCTTCATTTCTATCCACTAAACAAGTGGTTTTTATATCATCAAGATAGAATAGGTTACCTTTTGTTTGTTCACCAATTTCGATCAACCTTCCTGATTCATGAAAGATCTTTTCCTTTTTGTTCTCAAATGCAACTTGGTGACCTATGTTATTCAGCTGTGAAACACTCAATAGGTTATATTTAAGTCCATTTACCCAGTATGCATTTTCACATCTGATCATATTATTAAACATTATGGTTCCTTTACCTTCAACAAGACAAGGTGATTCATTACCCATTCTTGTTGATCCACCATTATAATCCTCAAAAGTTTCAAAATTTTCCTTATCTCTAGTCATGTGGTGAGTACACCCACTATCAATAATCCAGACATCATTTTTACTAACTTTAGATATGAGTGTAGTTTCAACATACAATTCCTCTTCGTCTGAATCATCCTTCATAGAAACAAATACCACCTCAATATCTTCATCAGATTCGGTGTCAGTATCTCCATCTTTTTTCTCATTCAGGTAACAATCTTTCTTCCCTTTGTCCTTGTAGTCTCAATTATCTCTTCTGTTAGATTTTTGATTTCTTTGGTAATCTCTGTCATCACCTCTATCAAACTTCTTTTCATATGATCTGTCACTTTTTTGTCTTCTTTTCTTTTGTTAGGACATCTAGTAGCAAAGTCTCCAATCTCTTTACAATTAAAACAAACCAATGGTAATTTACCTTTGTATCTACCTTTGCCTCTCTGTAATCTTCTAGCCATTAGTGCTTCAATCTCATCAAGTTCTTGGTCATCACTATCACTTTCACTATCATTTCTCATACTGTATTTATGACATGATTTACTTATTTTCAAAGAAGATTTGAATGCAAATTCAATAGATGGTAAGACACTGTTGTCAAAGTTATTCATCTCAAATGAAATAAGTATACCAACCAAACTATCTAGAGTGACATTTTTATTTTCGACTACTCTCATTTCTTGTATAGAAGATACTCTAATAGCATAAACAAGTAGTAAGGTTCTTATGATTTTACTTACCACTTTTTTCTTCTTCAAGTACACTGTTAGCACTTTTTCTTGCATGAATTAATTAAAATACAAAAAAGTGCTTGACCCTCTATTCCCAATGCAGGTTCATACATGAATAAGGATAATTAACAAGGATGAAACTCCCTCTACACTTTGGGCTCCACATACCCAGGTGGGTGCACCTGATTATAGACTCACTGAATGACAGAAAATCTCATAATGGATTAAGGATTTATAACCATTCTTCTTTTTATGCCACTTTGGCCTAGGAAGGATAACCTATCGATTCACTCTTCAAGAAATCACTAAGATGAATTATATCCTCTAAATACAATCAACTACATATATTTTCTCTTAAATATCAAAAAAATAAGGATTTTAATATTTGAGTTGATGATAATAACCACTTGTTAGCATCTTGACGAGTGCCTAATCATGGGTGATAGAGTCATAATAGGGCATACACATATTAAGATAATTAATAGAAACACAAATGAATCCCAGATAGAGTGCCTTACAAACTATCCTCTCACTCCTACACCAATGTATCAAATCCTTGCATGAATCCTAATCCTCTGCAATCATCTGTAAGATTTAAACTCTCCTTGAAAGTAACTCACAAACAAGAACATGAATATCTTATAACCAGTACACTCAAAATGACTTACAAATTGAACATACAAGAATTAATGGTAAATGCAAGAAGACATCATTGACATGAAAATGGATATTCCATTGTAATTTTATTAATATGAACTCAATATTAGTACATTTTGAAGACTCAAAACCAATAGTCAGACCAATTTCATAATCTGCCTTGCAGTCTTATTTTTACCAACTTTATTACAATATTACAAATTGATACTTATAGGTAGCCATAGTCATCTTGGAATCCTTTTGGAAAAAAAGGATGCAACAAGCTATGGATGACTGGGCTAAAGGACAAAATACAGTTTCAAGAGGAGACAAAACTTCTGGCTGATGAGAAAACAACATTTGCTATAAGCCATGTGATCATTTGTCTCGTGACCGCCTGAATGCTTGAAGTTTCTCCAAATTAGTTGGGTCTTTATCATCAGGATCTTGTTCTATTATTGCTGTAGAGGCCCCAAATATCTGATTTTCTCCATTCACTCAGCCTCCTTGGTGTTAGTTGTCCCCTTCATTTTTATTGTCTCATGCTACCGGGGTGACTACTCCATACTTGCTAACCCACATGGTGAACACCTCATCACTGGGCCAACTGAAATTGAGAACTTCATCTTTTCAGCTATTGAACTCCTCCCAGTCACTATTGGCCTTCTGTACTTTTTCTTCACAAGATTCAAAAAATGCCCTGGCTTTGCTAAAAATATCAATGGTTAAAACAAACCAGCCAGTATTTTCCAAAGTGACAATACTTTTTGTCCTGTTAGTTATTGCTTCATTTAATTGCCTCAGCCATATGGCTTCATTATTTATGTTCCCATCCTCTTTGAAAATATAGCGATACATATCATATCTATGCTTGGAAAATTCCCCTCTCAGAGTTGTGATATTCTTCATGACCATGTTTCTCTTGGTGTCTAAATTGACCATCAATTTGAGACACTTATGAGTGCTTGTCAAAATAATATCAATATTATTTTGCTCATTTGAGAGGGAATTGAAAGATTTAACATGGGATGCCTTCCCTTTCCATTTACTCACTATCAGATTCCATTGTTCCTTTTCATCCTCATATTTTTTGATGATGCTTGCAATCTTCTTCCCCAATAGGTAGAGATTAGAGAGGTTGACCTCACTAGCACACCTTTTGAGGTTGGAGAATATTTAATCAGAATGTTTTTGCTTCACAAACTGATCAACCTCTTTATATGCTAGGGAATCTTCTAGGTCCCTCTTACCATCCTCTTCCAATCTTGTCCTTTCAATGATTAGCCTGTTCTTCTCAGCTTCCAATTCTGCTATTTTGGCATCAATAGCTTCCTGAGTAGTAGGACTTAGACTTGTAGGGGATGGGGGATATGTTATGGATGGACTTGAGGAGGAAGGTTGATATGGGTCCTGAGAAATTACCCTTTGGGGCATCAATTGAATCTTTTTCTTACCTTCCAACTCTGCTATTTTGTTGTCCTTCATCAAAGATCTAACCCTCTCTTCATTATAAGCCTTGAGCACAAACTCATACTTTTCATTTAGACTAGCATATGCTTCCTTCTCTTTCTCTGATACTTTCATGCTCAAATTTCCAGCCTGTACAACAAGGTTAGCCACTTCAGTTCCTGAGGTATCTGCAACCCTTTTCACAATTAGGCTGCTTGTGTCTTCAGTATCATCATCTTCTTTAATTCTTCTCTTATCCCTTTTCTTAAGTGACCAGATTGCCAATGCTGCATGATCCTCACTAAATTGGGCACCAATTTATGTCCCAGAAGGGCTTATGGGTTTATCTTGTTTCCTTATGGCATCAAAAACCACTGCATCGGCTGAATCCCATTGTGGCAATATAAGAACCCCTTGCCTTTTGATCATTTGCCTGCCCTCTTCGGGAGTAATCTTATCAAATTTCAATATCAATTCTTGTTTAACTGCTTTCTCTATGCCCTCCTTGGCAGCATTGGGTTGATATTTTATCATTTTATGACATTTGTCATTGTATTCACCAATATGGCATCTCCATAGAAACTGAATAAAAGCCCTAGTTTTGATGAAATTGTCATCAGACAAGAATTCATCACTAGCTTGTTTTGTCACAGGGTCTAATTCCCTGTAAGAAAATTCTACCACTATGAGGTTAGATGATGTATGTTTAGTCTCTTCTGGCATCCCTTCTTGTAGTTCTTGAGTAGTGACGACTACTTCATCAACATTTCTCATCTTGAGCAATGGTCTAGTCATCAAATTGCATAGGGGATTGGGAAGGAGAATACAATTCAGCTCCTTTCTCTTTTGTCTCCACCCTTTGCCTCTTTGGAGAGGGCACTTCTTGAATATCAGCATCCATTGGCCTCTTTCCCTTATGTTGAGTGGGCTCATCAACTCTGGGAGCAACAGTGGTATATCCTCTTCTTTTGTATACTAGATAGTTCCCAGGTGGAACTATTCTGCTCTGTGGAAATTTATTCATAATAGCTAGAGCCTTTTCTGGGTCATTCTCAACTTCTCTCTTCCTTTTCTCATTCAGGGTTTGCATTATTCCCTCAAAAAGATTCATTAGTGAATCAATTTTATAAGACCATGGGAAAAAATCCTTTAGAGGATCATAGGTCTTGTCAAAATTTTGGACAAATTCCAAGGATTTCTTATATGCAATCCATTTTTCCTTTCTGACTTCTTGAACATCTAGGTCAAAAATGTTCCTTATAATATCCTATGGATAGTAGAATTGATGCTTTAGCATTATACAATTGGTCCTCTTTCTAAACATGCCCATGATAAAATCTTCATTATCTGCACACCTGGCTATGGAAGTGGATAAATGATAGGGTTCAAAGTATTTGCCAAACTGTGTCCACCCTCCTTTTGTTATGATAAAGTGATGGGATTTAGTGAGGGTAGGGAAGATATTTCCCTTCATCTTTCCAGTCAAAGATTCCTCCTGCAGTCCACCTAATTGTCTTATGATTTCTTCTCTCCCAATTTTGAGTGGGACTCTGTAGGGTAGCACATAAGGAACACCTATAAAACCATAAACCATAATCACTGTGGCAAAAGGGTACAATATCAAATCTCCCCATTTGTGAGCAATTTTCAACTCAGGGGCATACTCCATAGGCCTTAACAGCATCATTACTTCATTATGAACTCTTGCATTTTGGTTGCTTAGTAATGACTTAAGTTTGGTTGCAAAAAATTTGTCAAAGTATACATAACTTTCTTTCTTTCTATCCTAGGAAAAATATGCACTCCACATCTGAACAGGCAATTCTTCATCATCTTGGAATCTCTCCAATTCCATTTCTTCTTCAAATAAATCTGCACCATTAAATAAGAACATATGCATCATGAGGGAATACCAACCCATTGGCTTTTGTATATTGCCATCTTTGATCCCTGACAAGCCATCATGCATCTCCTGAGAAAGATAAGATGCATAATCAAACACTACTGACAAGTGGGGATGTAGAATTTGAACTACCATCAACATTATATGGATTGGCATGGCCGTCTCTTCATTTATCCCCAAAATATTGCACAGGGAACTATACATTTTCCTGGCCTTGCCAATGAAAAGATCCACTTTGAAAGGTTCAAGGGTTCCTAGTCCTATTACAACCAAATCTCCTATTTTGATAGCATACCCCTTCACTGCTTGACCTCTGTAATAATCTCTTTGATTGTTGTATATTTCTTTGTAATTTTTGAGGTCAATATCATCCATATTCTGGGAAGTGTCATTCAACTTGAAAATTATTCTGATTTCATCTGCTGATACAGTTAGTATTATATTTCCCCGGGTGTCTCTAACAACCCTAGACACCTTATCATAAGTGTTTGCTATTAGAATGAGGAAATCAGTGTCCATGAATACACTAGCTACTATCAACTTTCCAACATCTTGTTCCCAAATATCACAGTCTGGGGTGGGGGCCCTTCTTTGACTATAAGTTGCTCTAAACAGAGTAAGGGCATCTAAACTAGTAGTAGCATCTCTTGCCCACCTTCTTGAATCATATAACCCATCCCCAATTCTAAAGCTGGGATGTTGTGGTACTACCTTCTTAGCCTGTGTGGCATCCCCTAAGGACAATGGTAACTACTGCAATAAATCCTCCCTAACGTTTCAATTCTTGTAATCGAACTATCCTGAAATTTCAACTCTAGGGGCCATTATAAGGGTTTGCTTATTAATACTAGAACTATATTCTGAAACAAGAGCTCTAAAACATTCTCTGAACTGCAAACTCTATCTCAATTTGAATGGTAATGAATAAGTGAGCTTACCCATTCTACACAGAAGTCACGTAAAGCTGGTTTTCTTTGCAATTTCATCTTTGCTCAAATGGTTTTGGTGAATGATTTAGACTGCATTCGGCTTAATCAATTTATGGCCTCAATCAAATCAGTCTTTCAAATTGAATTCAACTGGAGTTATCACACATTTTGTATTTAATTCACCAGCTTCAATTTCACGGCTTAACGACTCTCTGCAACTTGTTTTATCAATCTTGAACTTGAACCATCAATTCTGGACATCATCCTTCACATCTTATGGCTATCTTATTGTCCTGAAAATCACTGTCAACTGAGGACATGTGTCACCACCGCTTATTCACTTATTTGTTAGATGCCAAGCACTTTGGATATAAGCGAACACGCGAGCTATCAGATGTGAACCAACTTAACTGATGTTTAAAACTCTGCCAACTTTGAATGCCTAGGCCCACCAACTGACAGGTGTCATCACCACTAATTCACTTATATGTTAGATGTTGTGCATCTTGGATATAAGAAAATAATCCAATCATCAGATCCTTCCGGGTTTTAACACCTTTCATACTCATCTGCAATTGGACCCACATACTTCCCTGGACAGGTGTCATCACCACTTATTTGCTTATATGTTAGATGTTGTGCACTTTTCCTTTAAGCGAATAAGCGGTCTGTTCGATCTTTCCAAACTTGTGCACTATTTAATAGAATGCCTTTTCAATAGCTTGGCCCCACCAAGGACACGCGTCACCTCTGCTTGTTCTCTTATACATTAGATGTTGAGCATCTTGGAGATAAGCGAATAAGTGCACCGTTTGATTTTTTCTAAGTTGCTCACCTTTTAACAGAAGACTTTCTGAACATGATTGGCCCCACCAAGGACATGCATCGCCTCCACTTATTTTCTTATACGTTAGATGTCGAGCATCTTAGATATAAGATAATAAGCACGTCGTCCGATCTTTTCAAACTTGCATGATACATAAGGGGATGACATAAAAGGGACCTACATAGCGGGACTTAGGAATTATTAAAGTGGTTAGGATGATACAATATTTTGGCAAAAAGCAACCCATTCAACACAGACACATGACTTAATATGACTTAAGTGACCGAAAAAGTA
>MU226001.1:867712-888231 GCA_018584345.1 Thuja plicata
GCTATCCCAATTTTGAGTGGGACTCTATAGGGTAGCACATAAGGAACACCTCTAAAACCATAAACCCTAATCACTGTGGAAAAAGGGTACAATATCAAATCTCCCTAGTTGTGAGCAATTTTCAACTCAAGGGAATGCTCCATAGGCCTTAACAACATCATTACTTCATTATGAACTCTTGCATTTTGGTTGCTTAGTAATGACTTAAGTCTGGTTGCAAAAACTTTGTCAAAGTATACATAACTTGCATTCTTTCTATCCCAGGACAAATCTGCACTCTACATCTGAACAGGCAATTCTTCATCATCTTGGAATCTCTCCAATTCCATTTCTTCTTCAAAGAAATGTGCACTGTTAAAGAAGAACATATGCATCATAAGGGAATACCAACCCATTGGCTTTTGTATATTTCCATCTTTGATCCCTGACAAGCCATCATGCATCTCCTGAGCAATATAGGATGCATAATCGAACACTACTGACAGGTGGGAATGTAGAATTTGAATTACCATCAACATTATATGTACTAGCATGGCCATCTCTTCATTTATCCCCAAAATATTGCAAAGGGAGCTGTACATTTTCCTGGCCTTGCCAATGAAAAGATCCAATTTGAAAGGTTCGGGAGTTCTTGGTCCTATTACAACCAAATATCCTATTTTTTTAGCATACCCCTTCACTACTTCACCTTTGTAATAATGTCTTTGATTGTTTAATATTTCTTTGAAATATTCGAGGTCAATATCATCCATATTCTGGGAAGTGTCAGTCAGCTTGAAAATTCTTTTGATTTCATTTGCTAATACAGTCAGTATTATATTTCCCTGGGTGTCTCTAACAACCCTAGACACCTTATCATAAGTGTTTTCTATTAGAATGAGCAAATCGGTGTCCATGAATACACTAGGTGTTATCAACTTTCCAACATCTAGTTCCCAAATATTACAGTCTAGCGTGGAGGCCTTTCTTTGACTATAAGCTGCTCTAAACAGAGTATATGGGCATCTAAACTAGTAGTAGCATTTCTTTCCCACCTTCCTGAATCATATAACCCATCCCCAATTTTAAAGCAGGATGTTGTGGTACTACCTTCTTAGCTTGTGTGGCATCCCCTGAGGACAATGGTAATTGCTGCAATAAATCCTCCCTAACGTTTCATTTTTGGTAATCGACCTGTCTTGAAATTTCAACTCTAGGGGCCATTCTAAAGTTTTTCTTATTAGTACTAGAACCAGATTCTAAAACAAGATCTCTAAAACCTTCTCTGAACTACAAACTCTATCTCAATTTGAATGGTAATGAATCAGTGATCTTACCCGTTCTACATAGAAGTCATGTGAAGCTGGTTTTCTTCACAATTTCATCTTTGCTCAAATGGTTTTGGTGAATGTTTTAGACTGCAGTCGGCTTAATCAATTTATGGCCTCAATCAAATCAGTCTTTTGAACTGAATTTGACTAGAGTTATCACACGTTCTGTATTTAATTCACAAGCTTCAATTTCATGGCTTAACGGCTCTCTGCAACTTGTTTTATCAATTTTGAACCTGAACCATCGATTCTAGGCATCATACTTCACATCTGACGACTATCTTATTTTCCTGGGAATCATTGTTGACTGAGGACATGTGTCACCATCGCTTATTCACTTATTTGTTAGATGTTGAGCACTTTGGATATAAGCAAACACGCAAGCTGTCAAATGTGAACCAACTTAACTGAAGTTTAAAACTCTACCAACTTTGAATGCCTGGGCCCACCAACTAACAAGTGTCATCACCGCTTATTCACTTAGATGTTAGATGTTGTGCATCTTGGATATAAGAAATTAAGTTGACCATCAGATCCTTCTGGGTTTTAACACCTTTTATACTCATCTGCAATTGGACCCACATACTTCACTGGACAGGTGTCATCACCACTTATTCACTTATATGTTAGATGTCGTGCACTTTTCCTTTAAGTGAATAAGTGGTCTGTTTGATCTTTTAAAAATTGTGCACTATTTAATAGAACACCTTTTCAATAGCTCTGCCCCACCAAGGACACGGGTTGCCTCCGCTTGTTCGCTTATACGTTAGATGTCGAGCATCTTGGAGATAAGTGAATAAGTGCACCGTCTGATTTTTTCTGAGTTGCTCACCTTTTAACAGAAGAATTTTTGAACATGCTTGGCCCCACCAAGGACATGCATCACCTCCGCTTGTTTTCTTATACATTAGATGTCGAGAATCTTAGATATAAGCTAATAAGCATGTCATTCGATCTTTTCAAACTTGCATGATACATAAGGGGATGACATAAAAGGGACCTACATAGCGGGACTTAGGAATTATTAAAGTGGTTAGGATGATATAATATTTTGGCAAAAAGCAACCCATTCAACATAGACACATGACTAAATATGACTTAAGTGACCAAAAAAGTAACATGAAAATAGAACCGGCTGAAGCACTTACGGTTTTTAGTCACTTTTGACCATTTTCAATTAGGTTGGGGGTTTGAGCACACTTTGTAGAGTCATAAAAACAATTTGAATACCGATTTGAATACCAACTTCAAAGCCCTTGACACTACTAATGATAGGAGACCTTATAAAAATTACAAGGCACATTTTGGACAAGAAATAGCACCAACATACACCTCCACCTCCTCGGATAGCATTGACTATCTCTTTGATTCTGCAGCTCTACTGAGTGATGTTTTCTCCTTCTTTCATTCTTAGGTCATCAAACTTTCATCTTAGGATTTTTTCCTTATCTCTCAGTACATTTACATCTCCTCCATGTACTATCTTAAATTTTTCCCACATTTTCTTTCTAGTGTTGCATGTTTTGACATCTTCAAATTCAGCATAGGAGAGTGAGAAAGCAAGTTCTATCATCATAGAATTGTGTTCATTCTTTTCTCTCAATTGATCAAGTGTGTGAGGTCTAGTAGGCAACACATATTCAATATCCAAGTATTGAGTAACATCATTTCCAATACCTGATAGGTGGAGTCTTATCCTGCTTTTCCATGATGAAAATTTGTCTTTGTTCAACTTGGGCACATCCATTTTTCTAATCTTGTGATCTTTATCTTAGGTCTTGAAACCTTCCTTCTAAGCACACAAACTCTAATACCAATTGTTAGAATAAACTAGAGGGGGGGGGTGAATCATTGACCTCAAAAATTAATCCAATAAACCAACCCAAACTTTATACCACAAATATAAACCTCTAGTTATCTTCAGTCCTACAAGATGTATGCCTTTAAATAATTTTATCAAATAACTAGTGCTCGGATTTCACTAGTTATCCTTCTTCTTAAGCTTTACCGAATAACAGTCTAGCCTTTATTGAAATATAGTAAATAAGTTAGTGTTTACCAATATATCATGTTTTAGTAATGTGTAAAGTAAAACATCAAAGAAATGATCCATATACACATTTGACACATGTATTTTTAACATGGAAACCTTATTAAGGGAAAAAACACTTGGGACCAGTAACCCAAAATTTTCACTCTTCTGAAGTGAGCTCAGTGAAGAGCCAACCCTGCTAAAGGTTACAAACACACTATTAAGTGTGACCTTGTTAGAGGATTTAAATATAATAGTTTGTCACTTGATATCTAGCATTTCACTATGCTATCTTCATGAGAAATTTTTTTATACTCCTTGGGATGTATCTCAATATATAAAGGATAGTTAAATCCTACTCAGTTAAGAGACTTTCTGATCCAATGGTTAAACTAAAATAGTATATGATCTATTCATATATACAACTTAAACTTACAGATGTTTAGATATATTGTAATCTCATAATACCTTTCTGATTAATGTTTCCCTTCTATTCCTTTGCTCAACTTCTTTCTTCTTGGTGATGTTGTTGCTTCTCTATTGCTCTGTGTCTGCAGAAATCTTTAGCTTTGTTCTTTAGCTTGTTTGATCAGGTCTGAATGAAGTCTTCTTCACCAGTATTCTCTTCAATGTCCTCTTCTATTATTCCCCACTGATTCATAATGAATTATCTTGTCTCTCTTATAGACATAATTTCACCATTTATAGGTCTGTGTCTTTCTTGTTCTTGGTATGATCCTCAATTCTCTCCATTCTTTCTTTAAATCTTGCTTTAGTTTTATCCCATAGATTTCTCCTTGATAACTGGAATAAAACTAGCTTTAATCTCTAGCTTATCTGCAGGTTTTAAATTTTCGATGAAAACAATGTGATCAACCAATTAACTCCATATTATCTATTTTTAGCTAAGTCTTTTTTTGTTTCTGAACTTGAGTTCTTATTGGTGTTTAACTCCTTTTTTGCTCGGTCTTGACTTCAATTGTCCTTGGGCATCTCTGTCCATTGGGGTTGTCTGTCTGTTGGGGAACATTGTGACTTTCATTTCTTCTCAGGTATTACTTTGGTTCTTCTCGGTAATGCTTGCTCAGGTATATTTCTCAGGTATCACTGTGACTCTTCTCTCAGGGTTCTCTATCCGTAGGGGTGCACTGTCCATCGGTGTTTGTTGTCACTTGGTGTATACTAAAATTTTATGCATTACTAATAACATAACCTTCATCTCTCTGGTTCTTTGAATTCTTTGACAATATGTATATAATCAATCATATTATACCAAGTTGACATCAATGACAATATAATACAATAACTAATTTAATATCTTGCATTAACTTTCTGCAGCTTGATGATCATCAACTTAACATCTTCAAACATTTAATCAGTTATAGTTCATCACATGGTATAAGTGAAATTATAAGGAGCATTCATAGATACAACATCAACATGTTTAGATGCAGTGTGGTTCCAACCACAACTCAGTTTTTTGATCGATGAAAGAGTTTTTGTTGTCACAGATATTAAGATAGGTAGAACTCAAAAGTTCTTGAGTAACAGTTGGTAAATCACAGATCGGTGAGAAGTATAGTATGTGTGATGATATCTATTAATATGATGATGTATAATACAGGCTATGAATTCAATTTTTTGACATTTATATGATCAATGCAATCATTTAAGATGGATTCAAGGTGGTGCATTGGAGAAGTCAAAATGTGTTTGGCTACTTTGGAGATATACATTGCAGTTCTTATCTTAATCTAACGCGGTCATGATAAAACAAGTTATACATAGATATTATTACTTTTCCATGTTGTTCTTTCATGGGAAATTATTTGAAGATCATTTTTGGTGTGTTTGATGTCAATGCAGGTTGTGTATATATTGGGAACTGCTCATATGGAAAGTATGTTATTATTGGTGATACAATTAGGATTTTGTGATTTCAATTTGAGGTTGCAATTAGAAAGATGATAGACAAAGAGCATAGAGAAGTTACATAGTATAGAGGATAGATTGGATCTAACAAGAAATTAGTGCTACATCCATATCACTCATCTTGCTATTCCCTAATAGTTGTAGGAAGTAAAATATCTTAACCGGGTGAACTTTAACAAGTTCTTACTTGTAAAAGATTTAATAGGGAAACTTATTTATTAAGGTTTGAAATCCTCTATCAAGGTAGATAATAAATGATCTGATTATAATCATAATAGTGTACTAATCACTCCTAATATGGTGAACCCTCAGAAAGAATATTTGTAGCTCCTTATAGGGAAAACTCATTTAATGCAGTAGTGGGATTGTGGGTGTCATCCCCACCATGGTTTTCACCCTCTAACCAAGGGTTTCCATGATAAACTATTTGTGTTAAGCAAGACAAGTTTATGGATTCTTGGTATTACTTTCTTTTATGTGTTTAAATAACTTATATGCTTTGTGGTTTGGAAAGTAATTCTGCAGTTATTTAGATCAGTGGTTGAATTTATTTATTACTTGTTTAGAATGATTCACCCCCCTCTCAGTACCTAATAATTCAAATAGTTTGAACCACCTTATTATGTAATATCTTATTAGGCATCAAGGTTTCCAATGGTGGATATGGTGAAGTGGATGGTATACAATATGACTGTGATAATGAAAATGCTAGAAGTTGTTGTGGATATAAAGTGGGTGAGATGAAGTAGGAAGGGTATGATGGATATTGGGGTTGTTGTAAGAATTTATTATTCTATTCATTACAGTATGGATATTATTTCAATTCAGTATATCTACTAGATGAAGAAGTATTTTGTGAAGAAACATATTGTCTTGTTGAACAATAAATTATAAGACGTGTTCATGTAACACTCCACCATGCAACCTAAGAGGACCAGACATAAAACCTCTATAAGATCCAAGTAATAAACCCTTTTTTTCTATGCAAGAATAATATTCATCATTACACTTTATATTTCTAAACTAAAAATAATCTTCTACAACTTGATTATAAGATTTATTCAACTTAAGTCCTCATAGGTTCCCTAACGTCGCTACTTAAAGAAAAATCATCTAAAATATTTACATGCCTAAGATATCCATAGTATTACTAGCTTAAAAGATCTACATTCATTTTAATGGACCAAGGTAAATTTCCCTAACTTGTTTCTTTTATTAAACATAATTTAATCATCAAAAATCATTATTCCTTTTATCAACTCATCTCATTAATTCATATTGATTTCATAAATTCCTACTATGCTTTGTACAACATTCCTCTAATCATTTAGGTAAGAGATTAATATTCATTAAGGTAGGCATTATCCTAGGTGCTTCATTAACCCATAAACATGAACCAACCATTGACATTACAATCAAATTACTATCTTGATTCATTGTTTCATAACTATTCATTGTTCATAATTCCAATCACTAATCTATCATTTCTCAATAGTTTCCTTTGATGCTTTCATCTAAAGATAATACATTATTGTTTAGGTACATCATTATATATAACTATATCTAAGATTATTTCCTTTATATATGAACAACATAAGAGAATAGGAGAAATAACATAATCACTTTCTTCTAATGCTAATAACATACTCAATCTACCACATTCTTTTCCCTTTCTTTTATCTAGAACTACCTATTCCCCTATACATTGCTTGGAATTGAGATTACATAAATACTACAAGACTCCTTTTAGGAGTTTAAAATTACATGAATACAAATACAAAGCTTACTAGTTATATATGCACTTTTCCTAAATTTGCATGTCAGATAGTTTCCATCTAACGTTTAATTAATTTAAAATGATGATGTAAAAATAGATCTTTCAAATTCCTTAGTTCATAATGATCATATATCCATCGAGAGAGGAAGAAGCACATGATTCCTACTACTATCTTCACAATCACAACAGTTAAATCAATAACATTAACTAAATGTACATAACTTTAATTCCTACCCTTTACCTATTTATAACATTACCCTCATATACTTTAAACTTATGAAATAACATCATATCCAAGTAGAAACATTCCTACAACATTTATTTACCACATAAACTTTTTATTCATAGTCGATCAATCACTTAATGATGTTAATTTCTTACTACTATGGTGTTGATCACTATGTATATAAAACATGAATTATTTCCATAATACCCATCTAGGATCCTAACCACTCACTAGACATCTAGAAAAAAATATTAAAAAAACAACATCCATCATTAGTATATATCTTGATTATGTTAGCTTAACTCATTTTCTGTGTGAATTTTCATGGCATGCAAAAAGAGTATAGCTTCATACCAAAAGAGGGATAAAAAAAATTCTTTTTCCTAAATGCAAATGTCAATTATAGCTTATGATAAAAACCTTGGGGACATAGGTCCTTCACCCAAGGGTTCCCTAATGGACCATTTAAAAAATTTCCTAAGATATTATTGCCTTGTCCAAATGGTTTTTGTCTTTCAAAACTTATTCCTTGAGAGAGAGAGAGAGAGAGAGAGAGAGAGAGAGAGAGAGAGAGAGAGATTATTTGTTCCTTACCTTTAAAGTTCCTACTTCAAGAAGTCACAAGAGAGGGGAAAGAGAGACATAATTCTAAATGTTAATATATATCAACTATCTATTACAGCCTTATTCACTCATGTGCCCTAGTTTCTCCTTTCACACAATGATATATGCTACCATTATCTTTCATCTTTTGTCAAATATAAGAGAAAAATTCATACGACACCAAAATTTTCACTTCTTTTGTAGGTAAAAATTATTAGCCATGTAACTTAATTATTACCATTTCCATGAGTATCACCACAATCATTTCTTTCCTCACATTTATGGTGCAAAATCAATTCAATAGAAGTCAACCAGACATTTAAAACAAGATAGAGTGAACAATAAGATATTATAGGTAGGATCAAGGGATAATATTAACTGCTACCATGATTAAGATACAAAACATCAAGTATCCTTTTACTTTTGACCTTTTTAGGGATACCAGTGCCTTTCAAGAAGACAAAAAACAAAAGTCTCAATAATTCCTCTACATTCCATTATTATTATAGAAAATATATATTTAATGCATCGTTGATCCCAGAATGCAAGAACATAAGTAATTGTTATAATATAACTCAATCATAGTGGAATTGGTGTACCCTTGTAAGACAATGTCACATAAGAACACAAAATGTACCCTTCATTTCCTAAGATTCAAGTTTTAGAATAACAAAATCCAAAAGAGACAAAGATAAGATACTCAACATTATGCATAGGTGAGCTATGAGTCCCAGAGTTCTTAGTGTGGAAACCTAGGGCTCTGATACCAGATGTAACGCCTTACCAGGAAACCCGAGAGGACCAGACATAAAACCTCTATAAGATACAACTAACAAACCCTTTTTTCTATCCAGGAATAATATTAATCATTACACTTTATATTTATAAACTAAAAATACTCTTCTACAACTTGATTATAAGATTTATTCAACTTAAGTCCTCACAGGTTCGGCCCTAATGTTATTACTTAAAGCAACATCATCTAAACTATTTACATGCCTAAGATATCCATAGTATTACTAGCTTAAAAGATCTATATTCATTTTAATGGACCAAGGTAAATGTCCCTAACTTGTTTCTTTTATTAAACATAAGTTAATCATCAAAAATCATTATTCCTTTTATCAACTCATGTCATTAATTCATATTGATTTCATAAATTCCTAATATCCTTTGTACAACATTCCTCTAGTCATTTAGGTAAGAGATTAATATTCATTAAGGTAGGCATTATCCTAGGTGCTTCATTAACCCATAAACATAAACCAACCATTGATATTACAATCAAATTACTATCTTGATTCATTGTTCAAATTCCAATCACTAATCTATCATTTCTCAATAGTTTCCTTTCATACTTTCATCCAAAGCTAATAAATTAATGTTTAGGTACATCATTATATATAACTATATCTAAAATTATTTCCTTTATATATGAACAACATAAGAGAATAGAAGAAATAACATAATCACTATCTTCTAATGCTAATAGCATACCCAATCTACCACATTCTTTTCCCTTTCTTTTACCTAGAACTACCCATTCCCATATACATTGCTTGGAATTGAGATTACATCAATCCTACAAGACTCCTTTTAGGAGGTTACAATTACATGAATACAAATACATAAGTACATCTCAACATAATAGAATATCCAATAAGAAGTCTTCAACTTTAGATATGGAAAAGAACATGTGCAAGGATCATCCAAAGAATCACAAACAATACCTTGATATAAATATTAACCACCCAACTATGTGGGACCAATAGGTGCACTCTCTTGAGCTAGGAGATAGAACCAAAGGCCCATGCAAGTGGTAACAACTAGGAAATTCCTAAGGTGGTGATAAATTTTCCTCAAATCGACAACACACAAAAAGGAAAGACAAGAAGACCACAAGGACTACCAGAGGCATGATACAAATTGGTAGAGACTCTAAGATAAAAGCTAGGTGAGTGTCATTGCATAGTCCTCACCCCTTGAGTTACCCTGCTAAGACACACTGGGCTTCGGCCACCAAGTAGTCATATGCGAAACCAAACATCTCTCATACAGACGAGACTGTTTGATTGTGCTATCGCAATAGCACCTTCTCCCACTCCCATTCATAGCCAATAATAGAACTACCGGCATGGGTTATGATTATCTTATTTAATGTGTAGTACCCTTCCCATAATTTATTAATATTTTCACTGGATTAATCAACTCACCAATGGGTTACCCTAGTACTAGCCACTTAGGGCCCCAGCCCCGGCCCCTCATTGTGAGCCACTCACCTACTGTACTTAGGTTCCCTAACATACATATGAAAATCATAATAAAATAATTGATCCATCATCAAGAATTCATATCAATTCTATAACAACATTGGATTGATTTTAGGAAAACATATGTTGTCCCTCGTCCATTGGACAACCCTAACCCTAAATATGACATTCAGAATGTTCCAAACACATAATAAGACATCAAAGTTATATTGTAAACATATTCAGTGTAAAAATAGATCCAATTACCCAAATAAAAATCCTAATAGCCTCTGGTACCCATACAAAACCCTCAAACTTTGTAATGTTCTTAAACTGAACTATTACAAGCAAGGATTAAATGCAAAGAATAATCATCATAGCACAGTCACCCATATCTTCCACAAAAAAATAAATAAAGACAATCTATTTGGTAAAGATTTATATAACATCATTATGGAATCCCAATTTGATGTTTGTGAGGATCCAACGGTGGAAAATAAAGTTATGACTTCTGGTTTAAAATAGAAAACTTTGGTTAGGGTTCAAACCTGCCTTCACTAAAATGGTTGTAATTATCACAAAACATAATAAAAATGATCCAAACCAATTGGAAATGAAATCTAAGACATTGGAGGATATATGATATCAAATTCATACTTTTATATTATCATAACTGTCTATATAATATGAATACATTTGACAGAAAAATCAGAATCAAGAATGGACATGCATAGTCTGCCAAAATGTCAATAATAAGGAATTATTTTTACCCTAAACATAAAATAAGAGAGATACCCATTTCAGTGATGACATTAATTTTTCATTAGTATTCAAATAACATTTTTGGTAAGCTTACACCGAAAGACAGTAAAGGGCTTGAACTGAAGATCAGATTAGATGATCACCAAAAATGACTAAGTACAGAGAGAACCAGTGACACAAGGTAGTGTGTACACCAAAAATCACAATATAGAGAGATAGAGTGGAACCCGATAGAGGAACCCAAAATACAAGTTACAGTGCAGACTGAAGAAATAGATACAAAGCAATCGATAGTAAACACTGAAGGACAATTAAGCATGACCTATAGACAGAACCGAAAGTCAGTTGCAGCCCGCGAAAAGTGGATTTGACTTCCATGTCAGATAAAGCAAGGATATTCTATTTATAAGTGATTTAATTATTTTAAATACATTTCTTTAGGGACAAGAAACATTAATGTAAGTGTTTTAATCAGTCTAACTAATTTAAAACACATAGACTAGGAGATCTAGGTGTAAGTTGTAAACCTGATCTTAGAGTTAACATTGTTTTTATCACAACTCGATGAAGTCAATCCATCTATAAGTAGATGATTTAATCATTCATTAGAATGTGTGTGTAAGAGAAAGGAGAAAATAATGAACAATTCTATGGATTGAATTGAGAGTTTCAAGAACCAGAACAGAAAAAGAAGAATTTGGTTAACAGAACCAAGAATAGAGGAAACCGATAATCAAAGGTATTGTTCAATCACAGCTAAGGTGATATTATTTATATGTGAACTACATAGGATCTTTATTATAAATGGGAGATTGCATTTACATAATCAATTTGTAATTTTCTATCATTTTAACAAGTGGAGAAAAGTGTAAAAAAATCCTTTCAAGAAAGGTGGATTTAACAGTCCAATATCAAATCTCTTAACTGAGTGCACACTTAACAGTGTTGCTAAAATATCTTAATAGAGTAGACTTTAATAGGTCTCCACTAATACTCCTAATAGGGTAGATCATCAAAAGTGATCAAAATTGTAAGCCTTAACCGGCCCCTTCCAATCTGTAGATAGTGAAGTTTTGTGGGTACCATCCCCACCGTAGTTTTTACTTCCTAACAGGATTTTTCTGCGATATCATATCTTGTGTTATGTGTCAATTACATTCATAAATGTTTCTATGAATGAATCACATGTTTATGAATGTTATGAATTGATATAACTTACACAAAGATAGTGTACATCAGATTAAATGGATATGAAATTGATTACAAAGGTTAATTGAATAAAGGATAAGAAAAAGTTTTAGAGGTATTGATTCACCCCTCCCCTTTGAGTACTACTTCCCATTAAACCCAACAATTGGTATCAGAGCTAAGTCTCTTCTTGGAAATCTCAAAGGCTTAAGAGAAAAGATCATACAATGGAGAAGTACAAACTTGATAAAAATATTGAGAATAAAAAGCTTGAGATATAGATGATGAATAGTATAAATAATCTAGAATCAAGATGAGAGAGTAGTTGGATGAGAGGAAAGGAATGGTGACTCGAAGCAATGAAAAAGATTATCAAGAAGAAGAGATTCTAGATTTCTTTGAGTCTTTAGGATCAAATGAAAGCAAAGCATCAGATACATCAAAAGAAAACATCACAAATCTAAAGGAGATCAATCAACATCTGACAAAGAAAATAAAGATGCTGCAAATCAGTCAAGAGACCCAAATCATAAGAATGATTGATGTGATGAGTTCTGCTAGACAAGCTGAAATAGAAATAATGCTAGATACTAATGATGGGAGGAAGATTACAGAGAAAATACAAGAAAAGGAGTTAGAAATTCAAAGACATGTTGAGCATCACCATGAGCTCACAAATCAGATTATTCTTATGAGTCAAGAAGCAAACAGAATGAATGTTGAACTCATTGAAAGAATACAGATTATCAGTGAACTAAGAGAAGAAAATGAAAAATGAAAGCATGAGGTTAGAATTCAGAAACAACATAATAAATTTATCAGAAAGGCTGAAGAGAGCAATAAAAGAATGGATGATTTTCTAGAAGGACAATGAAGATTCAACAACAACAACGGTCTAGGCTTTACAGAAAATGGAGAATCATCAAATCAATGCAATCCAAAGAATGTTTATGAAAATCCAAGACCAAGAAAGCTTACATGCAAACACTGTGGAAAGAAAGGTCACACATCAAATGTATGCAGAGGCAAAATAAAAGGTATTCCTAAATCTACATCTTCATTCATAGGATTCTGTTATAAATGTAACAAGAAAGGACATAAAGAATATGAATGTAAGTCTAAGATGGATCAACCAAAGAAGGAAAACTACATGGAAAAATACTGCCCTACTTACAAAATGAATGGGCACACAAGTCTTGAATGCTGGAAAAAGAGAAAGCAAGCATGGAAGCCTAAAATTCAAGAAAATCCATATCAATCAAAGAATGTCAGTAATCAGTATGTATGGGATTACAATACTTGGACAAATTGTATAGCATGTGGAAGATATGGTCACATTGCTACAAACTGTATGAGACTATGCACTAGAAATTCTAGAGGCTAGACAAACCCCAGAATGGCATGCTTACACTGTCATAAATTTGGTCATCTCAAAAAGGACTACAGAGACCGAATGACAGAGACAAGCACATATCCCAATGGAAACACCATTGAAAATATCTCGAAGGCTAGAGAAAAGATGTGGAGAAAAGCTTCAAGCAATGATGAAGCTGGAACGAGCAATGCAAATGGTGACACCCCATCTAATGGATCTAGTGACATCACCAACCCCACCTAAGTAGAACAAGTAAGTATGGAACTACATTAAACACTAAGCTATTACTTTACATCAATTCCACAGTATGATGAAACAATTCCAAATTAGCATACGAAAGATGCATCATGGTTATACTTGTTGAAATATGTAATAACTATGTCTTAGGGCATATATACTAAAACCCACCGATATACACTTAAATCAAAGACTACCTACATTTACCGAGAGGTGTCGGTTATAAGAAAAAGTTGTTAGTATTGACCGAGCCATGTCGGTAAACAAAGCACATGAACAAGCTGTATGTGTTACTGAAACCTATCAGTAAAACCAAAGTAAATATTGACTGCTCCAAAACATTGTAAGTTACATCGATGGAAATAAATTCTTTACCAATGAACTCAGCCTTTAGACACTGATGAGTTGGTGAGCATTTATGACACGCATTTTAGGGTAACAGCTATAAATGGGGCATCAGGATGCTTCATTTGTCATGACACCTAGAGCAGAGTGAGCGAAGGCAATTTTGAGTAGAAAGAATCCAATCCATAGAGAGATCATGACTCAACCTCCAAGCACTCCAATCAGTTCAGAGATCTTTGCAATCACAAAAAAAGTAAGTTCTTCAAGACCTACAACTCCATTTTCATGCATTTACGTAGAAGCCCTAATTTTCTGAAAATGGCATCAACTTCACGATCTGTGAAATCTAATAATGCAAAGAAGGATGAGTTCAAACTCATCAAGAACAATGCATGTGAGGAACCCAATTACAAGATCCATCTAGAGGTTGCCTCACAACCCGATGACATTGGTGTGTTTTCATGCATTCCAGCTAGGTTTTTGCTGGTTGAAGACGTCCAATCCTTCATACACTACAAGATTACAGAGATTGGAACATCAGAGGTGGAAGAATCTTACCAGAAGATTTGTAATGATGATGGAACCCTAAAGGAAGAGCACAAACACATTGAGGTAAAAGGGCTTACCAATGCCCTAAAGTTTCTTAAGGTCTTCAAAACTGATTGGACTCAGTTAGTACTAAGAATAATACATAACAAAAATTTATGGTTGGATGAACTAAAGGAAATCACCCAAGATGTCATCCATGCAGTCACCATTTACCCCATAACCGATAAAGTAAAGGCACTAAATCATCCATCGAAGGCAGAGACCGAAAAGATGATTGGAGCTAAATGGGATGGCTGTGGATTGAAAGTAACAACAATAACCGATGATGAGATTAAGTTTGGTGCATGTGTATTGGGCTACAAATTCTTCTAGGCTAGCAGATTAAACAATATTGCATCAAGTGTTGTGGACACAACTTACAAAATTGTGAATAAAGGTACACAGTTGGACTTATCTTAGCTACTCCTGAATCAGCTAAAGGAAAACCCAAAAACAATCAGGAATGCAAAGTCAAACATCTGTAAGTTTGGCTTATTAATCATGTGTATTTTCTTCTATTTTCAAGAAAAGTTCCCATCAGTAGGATATTTGAAATGGGATAGCACCAAACCGGTCACCATGAAAATCAGTGAGCACATAGCTACACTGGGAGATAATTTTGAAATAGTCATGGATGAATACTTTAATGTATTCAAAGATTGAATGCAAAAGAGGGTAAGAATCCCCGAGAAAATCATCAAGCAATATAAGGATGAGATATGCTTCCTGGTTGACACTGATCATACCTTCATCAAACCTATAGTAGCAAGGATAGCATGGTTGCAACCAATGGAATGTGAGATCAACATTGATCTTGCAACAAAGGCAATTGATGCCCTAAACAATGAGCCACTAGAAAAAAAGAAACCAAAGTTTGGTACATATGAAGAAGCCAAATCAAGAATTAAATCAGACCTAGTTGTCAAGGAGATAGTGAAAAAGAAGGACAAAATGGTAAAGAATCTCAAGAAGATTCTATCAGTAGACAAGGAAGAAGCTGAACAGGCTAAAGAAATTGAACAAGAGGAGGAAATTGAAGAACAGGTGTCTATCGGTAAAGATGAAGAAAAGATTGACTTTGAGGAAACAGAGTCAAATTCACCACCTCCTCCACCATCAAAGAAACCAAGAACTATAGCTGCTTCAAGGACCAAAAGCCAAACGTCCAAAGATTCTACTCCTTCACCTCTTAAGAAAGGAAAAGTCAGGACTTACAAAAGGAAAGCTCCAGCACTGAAAAGAGGAAAAAACAAGAAAGGTAGAAAATACATCATAACCTGAGAGGATATAGAGGAAACCAAGAGAGATGAAGCCTTAGAGGAAGAAAATGTCAAGGTAAAAGAACCTGACACTATTGATGACATTTGTGTTTATATTGCAAATTTTGGATCCATTATAGATCCACACATTAGGAAATGGGGGAAAAGAAATCAAGAAGATCAGAATAAAATTGAGGAAGCCATGATAGCTAAAATGTATAACTTCAAATATGTACACATACAATTTGAAGGAAGTTATGTTCCAGGGGAACTCTTGAATAGATTATCCGCCCGTTGGACATTTTATTTGGCAAATGAGAAAGAAATTAGAGAGAGATAATACTTGTCTCTCTAATTCCACTTGAATCAACAAAGGTATAGATAAATAAAATGATGAAGAAACACAAGAAAGAATTATCACCAAAGCTAAGGGTATACAAATTCCTTGAAGACAAGTTGATTGAACTTGAAAAGGATAGCCACAATAAATGGCACAAAATCATGAATAGACCAGTTGAGAAAGACAGCCCCGAAAAAGACCTTCAACAACAAGATGTTGATAAGGAAACCCAAGATGATACATCCATTGAGCTGGATAAAGAAGAAGATGATACAATAGGAAATAAGGTTGCAGATGTGGTAGATGAAACATGGGATGATACCACAAATGACAACATTTTGGATACCAATGTCATCAAAATTACTGATGACCCAGTAAATGAAATCAATAAGGATGAAGATGTCACTATTGAAAATGATACAACCGATGAACATGAAACAACAATTGATGGCACACAGGTGAACATTCCAGGAAAACTGCCAATATTGATACAAGCTATCAATATCATGCAACAAACAAGTAAATCACCTGACAAGGAAACTCCAAAGGATGCATGAGAAGAAGCAAATAAATACAACATCGATGGTCAGAAAAACATTGGAGATACTCAAGATGTAACTAACACTAACAAGGTTATAGAAGGAGATAAGGACAAAGATGTGGAAACTCAAGACAAGAATGAGAACACCAAAATAGATAATGCAAAGGATGCCAATGAACGAGACAAACCAAAAGATAGAACTCCTGAGAATATAGACAAAGGTGCTACTGATAATGTTAGGATGAATGTAGAGATGTCTACAGACACCCAATAAGCTGAAACTGATGCCAAGCCACAGAAAGAAGCACAACAAGTCACATCATCAAGTACAATAGAAAAGGTTGAGAAATTAGCAATGGTGCTACATTCTACTAAGTCACAAAAGAAGAAGGAAACAAAGAAGAACAAGTTAGAGGTAACACTAGATGAAATCATTGAAATACCAAAGTGTGACCCCTCTACACTTGACATGGATGCACTACAAGAATATGGAGAAATATGCCAGAGGAAGGCATTGCAAGAAAAACTAAAGAAACAACATAGGGACTCCATGGTACTAGAGACAACATAGGACATTCTACATCAAATTGTACCTGATGTTGATATTGATGAAAGAAAACCTATACTTGATCAACTAGCTACCCTCATTGATGCAATCACCACTCAGAATATTGATGCTAAGAAGGAAATTAAGGAGAGAGAAGAAAATAAGTACCAACAAAAGCTCTTAGAGAACATTAGCCAAGAAGTGGCAGAGAATAAGATAAAGATATCAAAATTTATATCTGAATTAGACCCCATCATATCTAAAGCTATAACCTTAATTCAAAAGCTGAGAAAAATAGAAAAGTTCACTCAAGAAAATAGTAACAATATAGCAAAGCTAGATACAGATCTAGCAAACATTGCTAGTAGCTTAACCCCAAATGGAGAAAATGCAATCAAACTACATTATGAAAAGATCATTGAAGTAAAATGGTTAAGGAAGGAGTTGTGGGAGGAAGAGACACATTTTAGAGAAGAATTAACTGAGCTACAAGCTCAACTTCTGCCAAATCTTACACTACTACAACAACATATCAGTTCAGCAAGGCAATTGATAGAAACTCATGAGATCTCTATAGCAGACAAAATCTATGACATGCACTCAAAGATAACACTTGACCATTGGCTCTAGAAAACTTGAGAGAGAAATGGGATAAAATGATGGAATACATGAGGTTTTCTCATTCACACATTTTTGATAACCTCTAAGGTAAATAACCTTTGCCCTTAATATCAAATAAAGGGGGAAATGATACATTGTACAAAATATCATTGAAAATGTTATGTACATTCATTCAGATAGGCAAAAGGTAGATATGTATATGTGTACTCTTAAAGGGAAAATGATATAAAGAAGGAAAATGTATCATATGTATAGATATACTCGCATATACATAGGGGGAGTCATTAAATGACTAAGGATTATATATGTTGTATATACTTAACATTTTGTTAGTATTTTGCACATATCAATTTTTGATACTAATGTCAAAGGGGGATATTGATGACATTAATTTTTCATTAGTAGTCAAACAACATTTTTGGTAAGCTTGCACCGAAAGACAGTAAAGGGAAAACTGAAGATCAGATTAGATGATCAGAAAAAATGATTAAGTAAAGAGAGAACCAATGAAACAAGGTAGTGTGTACACTGAAAATTGCAATGCAGAAAGATAGAGTGGAACCTGATAGAGGAACCTGAAATGCAAGTTATAGTGTAGACCAATGAAATAAATACAGAGCAATTGACGGTAAAAACTGAATGATAGTCAAGATTGACTGACACATAGAACTTAAAGTCAGTTCTAACCCGCAAAAAGTGGATCTGACTTCCACGTCAGATAAAGAAAGGGTATTCTATTTATATGATATTTAATTATTTTAAATCCATTTCTTTAGGAACAAGAAACATTAATGTAAGTGTTTTAATCAGTCTAACTGATTTAAAACACATAGACTAGGAGATCTAGGTGTAAGTTGTAAACCAGATCTTAGAGTTAACATTGTTTTTATCATAACTCAATGAATTCAATCCATCTATAAATAGATGATGTAATCATTCATTAGAATGTGTGTGCAAGAGAAAGGAGAAAAGAACAAACACTTCTATGGATTAAATTGAGAGTTTCAAGAACTAGAATAGAAAAAGAAGAATTTGGTTAGCAGAACCAAGAACAAAGGAAACCGATAATCAGAGGTATTGTTCAATCACAACTAAGGTGATATTATTTTTATGTGAAATACATAGGATATGTATTAGCAATAGGATATTGAATTTACCAGGTCAATTTTTAATTTTCTATCATTCTAACAAGTGGAGAAAAGTGTAAAAAATTCCTTTCAAGAAAGGTGGATTTAACAGTCTAATATCAAATCTCTTAACCAAGTGCACACTTAATAGTGTTGCTAAAAGCTCTTAACAGAGTAGACTTTAACATGTCTCCATGGATACTCCTAACAGGGTAGATCATCAAAAGTGATCAGAATTATAAGCCTTAACCAGCCCCTTCCAATCTGCAGATAGTGAAGTATTGTGGGTTCCATCCCCAGCGCATTTTTTACTTCCTAACAGGAGTTTTCTACGATATCATATCTTGTGTTATCTGTCAATTATGTTCATGAATCTTTCAATGAATGACTCACATGTTTAGTAATATTATGAATTGATATAACTTACACAATGATAGTGTAGATCAGATTGAATGGATATGCAATTGATTACAAAGGTCAATTGATTAAAGGATAAGATACAGTTTTAGAGGTACTGATTCGCCCCTCCCCTCTGAGTACTACTTCCCATTAAACCCAACATTCAGATCTATGAATTTTACTTCCAGAAAATCAATTTATAAAAACCCTAGATGAAATTTACATTATTATAATAACAGATCTCCAAAAATGGGTTGCTAAAAACCCTAGGAAAATACATGACAATTTTCACAAATAAAAACTCCAAACTTTTAAATAACTACAGGAATGAAAAGTACAATTATAATACATCATGAAAATATGTAAAAAGATCTATATTTTATCATATACTTTAATAAACCAATAAATTCAATCCATACCTCAAATCTTACGAAGATCCAACCGAAGAAGGAGACAAAAGATGAAGACAAATCCAAACTTGAGATGCATCCTTCAAACCCTATCCATTTTCATAAATCTCCATGAAAGAAATCATAAATCCACAGTAATGAATCCCTCTCTCAACTACTAAAACTCTCACAAAAATGTCTCTCTCCCAAAAGCAAAGATAACTATAAATTCATAAAGAAATATGCTTACAAACTCTCCTCACATCTCCTAAGTTTTTCTCCAAAATCCCCATGAAAGAAAAGTCATCCTCTCCTCAATGATTCAGCCCCAAAATTCCTCCCCCCTTCCAATGAAAAGGTAGACCATATAAATATATTTCTCAAAGGTTAAGAGGAAAGGTAACCAACTCCCAACTAACTCTTAACTAAAGGGCATAATTAAATAACTTAATATAAATGTAAACTCTCAACTATATATTACTCAAATATACTATAATAAATACTTTATATACATCTATATACATATGTAATATTATCCTGAAATGATGCATATGACATAGTTAATAATATATATATATATATATATATATATATAATTAACAATTGAGAATAATATACCTCGCATTAATTATTAATAATACTATACTTTACATTAATCTCAAAATATACACC
>MU226001.1:958698-979693 GCA_018584345.1 Thuja plicata
CTTTCATCAAGTCTGGTAGTCAGCATTCTCTTGTCTTCTTCTTCCATAGCCTTGTCATCTTCGGCTTTCTTTTTCTATTCAACAACTTCACACATTCTTATTGATTGGGCTTCTTGTTCCTTTTTCAAATTTTTGACATCTTCACAAAGTGCACTGTTCTTTTTCGGTAGATCTGCTATTGCTACATTACTCTTAGTAGAATCTCCATTATGAAATAGATTTGTAGTTTCCTCTTCCTGATAATGAGTGTCATTCATTTGTTTTTCCAAATCTATTTTTGTATCCAAGGACTTCTTTAACTCTTGTCTTGCAGACTCAAGCTATTGGAGTGCTAGCTGAACATCAATCTTTTGATTCTTAATGACTTTACCCGTCTTGTAGATCTCCATTTCAAGATCTATATTCGCAAGTTGATTATAACCTTTTAGAGAACTCTAGCTCTGATACCAATTGTTGGAAATACAATAATGGGAAAGCAAGATACTGAGAGGGGGGTGAATCAGATCTTCAAATATAAACACTTAAAACAAGTTGATCCACATTCATACATAAATGAATCTAATGTAATCTCAGATAGCATCCACACCATGAAATAAGTAACACATAATACAATAACTTGGTAACCCAAAAACTCAAATAGGTAAAACTGGGGTGGGGATGACACCCACAAAAGTCTCCACTACTATAGTAATAAAGTGTACCTATTAAGGTTATAATGTTTGATTACAAAATGTAATCTACCTTGTTAAAGGTCTACTCTGTTAAAAGCTTCAGATCATTACAATCTACCTTGTTAAAGGATTTAAACTTACAATGAAGTAAGCACTATGTTAAGAGATAAATAAAGGCCTGCTAAAACCACTCTGTTAAGAGATTTTCACCTGATACAATGATTAGAAAGTCTTAAGTATTGATCCTTTGATATGCATTCTGATGCTAATGACGGATCTCCTCTTTTCAGTATCTCTTCTGATCTTATAATCTGATATACCTTTACTCTGTTGTTCACTGTGTTATCCTCTGCCTAATCTCTGCTTCTGAACAAAATAACCCTCTATGCATTTCACATCAAAATGCAGTCACTTCAACAATTCCTCTTCTACCTCTTGCACACACATTTAAAATAGGGTTTCAAAGCAATCTAATATATCTATACAGATCTGATAGTGAGATCTAGATCAACGATCAAGATCTGATATCCATGCCTTGATGGTAAAATAAATAATGCTTACAATGAGTCATGCATATGATAAAACAATTAAATGCATAACTAACTCCATTTAAGAATATTAAATTTGTACATTAGTTGCCCCAAAAATCTTATACAAGTCATCCAGATCACTTAGCCTTTAAGTTTGTATCATTCATGACAAGTATACAAAAATTGTTCTACTCGGCACTTGACTGTCTGTTGCTCAGCATTTAACATCTATGTCTTTACTCAACTCGGCAATGTAACTAGGCATACTAAAAATTGCTTGGCAATATTGCTCGGCCTTGCATAGTTTTAGCTTGGCCACAATGATAGCCAACTAAAACTGCCTAATGAAATGACTAAGTGTTGGGCACTAATCATCAATAGAACTTAGAGATAAACAACTATTTCTTACAAAATGTGGCACCTACACATGATCTGTTTGAACCTATAGGGTCATGTTAGGATCCCCTACAATAAAATGTCTTATTTTTTGAAGAATCAAATTTATTTTTGCAGGGAAATAACTTTTTTGTTTGTGCAAAAAGTGTCAGAGGCACTTAGTGAAAATTCATCAAGTAGCCCATATTGTGTTATGTTTGTTGTGGGCATGAAATGAAACCTCAATTTCATATTTTTAGGTAGGTTTACCCTAGGAATGGTCCCACTTTTCCTCTCAGCACACTGAAATGCTCAACAAAATACCCTACCCGCGATGTCCCTTGTGTACCCTAAGTGCAAAAAATATGAAACATTGACAGACTATTTCTTGCAAACTATGTTACTTGCACATAATCAATTTGAACCTATAGGGTCATGTTAGGCCCACCTCCAATAACCTAACTTAGTTTTTGAAGGATAAAAGTCTTTTTTCCAAGCTGGTATAGGAGCACCCAATGTGCTATCACGCCTACATGAGTAAAAATATGAGTCTTTTGTGTTTTGATTGTTTTCAAGGTCTTAATAAGGTCCTAGTGACCATTTTAAAAGGATTTAGAGTCAAATCATATGTTTAGAATTCACTTTGTACCCATGGTGTATAATTGACAAGAAACTAACTATGTTGTCACAAAGGTGCTAATAAGCCTTCCATGGCAATTTATGGGGATCAACAAACAAGTGATGCAAAGGAAGATGTGGATAAATATTATTCACTAAGTTTGTATGAATAAACCTTGATTTCTCAACACAATCTCTATTCAATGCAACAAGCCACAATGACCCCAATCCTTGAAAATGACTCTAGGACTTCCTCCCTCCTTATCAAGACATCTAACAAGATTACAAATATCATACAATCATGATTTGACCACTCATTTCTATAGGAAACAACATTCTAATACAACTCCCTCTATTTTAATGAACTAGCCCTTCTAGGCCAATTATCCCTATCCTTGTTGTTTTTGGGCTCAAACTCTCAAACTTCCCAAAAAATTCCCCAAACAAATGATAGATTTAAATACCCTTTTAAAATACACAAAATATATCTCAAAACCATGTGTGGTTTCTTTGCACCAACATGCCCAACCAAAAGTTTCTTCACTGCTCAACTAGGCCTATTAAACCACCTTCACAAAGGAACTCCAGTCCAACCATAGAAACAAAACTAAAACTCTATCCTAATCTATTATGCAGGTCAAAAATAGGTATAATATTGTTGGAAGTATTAAATGGGAAAGCAAGATACTGAGAGGGGGGTGAATCAGGATCTATAAAACTTTTACACTTCAGAAACAAACTGATTCAACATGTATACATAAACATTAACTGCAATACCTAATTCACTTGCTTGAATGTATCAGTACCTGATCCTTTGGTTTGCACTTCAAATGTTGATGTCGGATCTCCTCTTTCCAACTCTTAACTGATCTCAAAATTTGATATAATTCTTTTTTTTCCTTCACTACTCTACTCGGTCACTCTGCCTTGTCTATGCTTGTGATATACAAAACTCTCCTTCTTCTGCATACACACCTGATCTCTTCTCTTTGCATTTGCACACATGATTAGGGTTATGTATCTTTCCTTATATATATAATTAATGAAGCTTCAAAATCAAGATTCATCACTTTTGCCTTAAGCATTCCTATTTTTTGTTTGGTTACATTACATATGTAGGGACTAATGATCTTATCCATAGCACATAATTAACTCCATTAAATGTATTTAATGATCATTAAATCATACATAGAATCTGGTCAAAATGGTTTACCTAAGTGTTTGTGCCATTCCAAACACATATATCAATGTTTTCTTACTTGGCATATGAAAAATCTGGTGCTCGGTCCAAACTATCTTTCTTGGCATATCCATATGTTGTCACTCG
Organism: Thuja plicata; assembly: GCA_018584345.1. NCBI lineage: Eukaryota > Viridiplantae > Streptophyta > Pinopsida > Cupressales > Cupressaceae > Thuja > Thuja plicata. Next base: position 962,220 of record MU226001.1, read on the forward strand.
GCACTAACTATTCTATGCAACTCAGCATTCATTCTTCTTGGCAACTACTAAGTACTCGGTGACCATTGAATTTGTCAACAGTGACTACTACTTAGTCCATACATTACTCGGCCTTCGTGGGATGGCTCAGTCGCATTGATGACCGACCAACCTACCTTGATAATGACTAAGTGTGTGACACTAATAAATAACATAACTTGGAGATCAACAATCTCCCCCTTTGACATTAGTGGCAAAAACACTTTGTCATGACTTTTCAGTACCTTAACAAAATAATACTCAAGTATTCTAGTACTCCCCCTAAGGTTACGACTCGGTCTTCATAAATAATTCAATACATATACATCATATGTACATATATTCTGACATACTCAAGTCTTCAAAAATGTAACAAAACTATATGTCATACCTTTGTGCTCATATGCATTTTTAGCTATTTCCATTTGTCTTCATCTATTTCCCCCTTGTTTTTGTCACTCTTGGTTGCTGGGGGTGTAGGGCTTAGAGAGTACTTATCCCAAAAAAAAATTGTGGAGTTGTAGAATCATTTCCAATGCATTATCCCAACTAGATATCACAGACTCAAAAACTCCTAGTTTAACTTCTAGCTGAGCAGCTAGATCAACCAAACATTTGGTGATATTGAGAGGAGGATCTCTATGTACTAATTCATTTGTAGCTATCAATTCTCTTTGCATGACCTCCAAATGAGGTATCAACATTGTTTGAATAGAGATAATTTTTCCCTTATTCTACCATCATTAGCCATTAGCTCAGCTAGTCTACCTTGGGCATGAGTCAACCTGGTAAAATGAATGGAGCGAGAACTTTCATCCATGCTCAATGAATGTCCTTTTGACTTTAAATCTAACTGAATCTTCTCAATAAGTTTTTTATTCTCCTTTGTAAATAATTCTACATCACAAAGTTGTGTGTAGAAAGAATAAACATTTTGTACAACTTCCTCTAAATTTCTTATAAGATTAGAAAGTGCAACCTATTTCACAGCAAGCTCTGTTGCAACTTCCTCAAGAAATTTGGTCTCAAACTTCCTCTCAAACCATTAAATGAGCTTCTCATTAGCTTCAATATTATCATTATTCACCTTTTGAAAAATATGAACCAATTCATCTAAAATTGGTGTTTTCTCATTTATATCTTGTAAATCAAATGCATCAACAAAGATATCCTTTATATCATGTAATGACTGCTTCTGTTGATGTTCTCTTTTCAATTTCTCTTGTTTTCTCTTCCTTTTCAATAAATCCTACAAAACTAGCACTTGCTTATAAGACAATTTATCAATATCCCATTTTGGAATCACTATAACTTCATCTAGTGTCACTTCTATGCTAGGAGACTTGTCTTTCTTCTTGTGTGACTTTTTCTTCTTTGTCTCTAGTGTGCTAATACTCAGTTTCTACTCTCCTTGAAATGTACTGGTGTCACCACTGATTGAAATAGAATCCTTCTGAGTAATAATTACCTTTTGTTCAGGTGTATCAAAAGTATTAGTTTTAGTGAGTGCAAGAGATGTGACATTCGATAGTTGTACTAGTGCTTGAATAGCCTCTTTCTCCTTAGGATCTCATGTCTCCTCAATTTTAGTAGGCTTAGTCTCCTTTTTTTCTTATTCATGAGGTCTTGAGATATATGTTGCAGACTTATCTTATTGATCTTCTATGCTCTCATCTCCTTCTGCATTAATTTCAAAGTTAGCCTCAGTAGGTGAATCTAGAATGGTGATTGTTGGCTTACCCTACTCCTTGACATTTAAACCTTATGTATCTTCAAATATGATTGTGATGGATTTATCAAGTGCATAATCCATAGTTGATGCATCCTCAACTATCTTTCTTATTTCTTCCTCAAGATTATCTAGCTCATCAATGTTTTTTTATTGTCAAGCTCTATTTGTCTAGATGTGCCTTCATCTATGTTTGCATTCTTGTCAACTATCAGTCCAGAAATTGTCTTCCAAATCAATGTACTCAATTGAGCAACTCCTTCAACATCCTTCCTCCATATAGAATATACTCTCAATTTAGGAATAAAATTGTTTTGAAGACAATTATTAAATTGTGTATTGTCATTGATGTTACACAAATGTAGTGATGTTACACATGTGTCTGAACCCAACCAAGTACAGTTAGTGTATGTCGAGCTCTCTCAGGCATTGAAGAAGAATCCAGTATCAGAAAAATTGATTTTCTATATTAACTAAGTTAATGAAGGAAGTTATGTATTTAACTGAGTTCACTCGGTCAATACAATAAGTTTGGTTTCAGCAGAGTAACGGTCAGGCATTGAAGGATTATAGTGTCAACCGAGTTATGCATTTAGTGTCAACCGACTAACAACAATTTACACTTTATGTTTAATTGGTTAATTGCAGATGACACACTTAAGTTTTATTACATTTTTGGAAGGGTATTCAAGACTACTTTACAAGGGTTATCATACATACACATGGTCAAGTTTGGATTGAATGTGTGGCAGAGTTTTGATATGAAGAATGAAGGCGAAGTAAGAGGGAATTCTGATTAAGGACACAATATATAGAACAAGCTACAAAAGAATATTTGATCTGTGAGGATCCATTTGAAGCCAAAATAGAGATCTGAATCTACAAAGATAGTTTCTTCTTCAATCAGGTCAAACTCATTGTTACTCTCTAACAATTGTAGCAGTGATCAAAATCTCTTAATAGTGTAGACTTAATATTCTTTCATAAATCCTCTCACGAGGTGGTATTTCTACATTGAAGTGTTTGAAGACCTCTAACAAGGCCACTCCTAACAGGGTCACATGTTACATTATGTTTTATAACCTTTAATAGGGTTGGCTCCTGACATGGCTCACTTTAGAAGAGTGAAAAAAGTAACTAGTTGTAATTGGCAGTTTTCCCAAATTGGGTTTCCATGGTAAATCTTGGTGTCATATGTGTACATGCTATTTTATTTATGTTTTATGTTTCTTCACTTAATCACTAAAGGTTAGTCACATTTAATAGCTTAAGATTTCTTTGTTAACTGAGTAATAGCAGAATATCTTTTATTAACCGAGTAAAGTGATAAGTTTGATTCAGAGATCCAAGGGACTTGCATTTATTTTTGTGGTAATTGATTCACCCCTCCCATCTCAATTACTCAACTCATTTTCAACAATTGGTATCAAATCTTTTGGTTCTTTCAATAAAGGTTTCAATGCCTAAGCTAAAGATCAAAGATGTCTTAAAGAAGGGAGATCCCCGAGCTTAACAAAGACAACTTTCCTGCATGACAAGAGTGATGAGGCTACATCTATCTACTATTGGAGATACTGGTTTGCAATTATTGGACCACAAGTATGTGGAGCCACCTAGACCCATGTCTATGGATCAGATGGTGGACATGATGAATCGTAACATAATGATGATTGATATAACTTCTTCACTCAGCTATTCAAAATTTGATGAAGTTAAGGAATTCCCTACTGCCTATGATATGTGGAAGAAACTGCATGATATCCATGGAGGAGATGATAATGTAAAGAGAGCCAAAGTAGAGAGTCTCATAGGTTAGTTTGATTAGATGAAAATAAAAGAAGGAGAAGACATTATAAAATATAGTGATAGGATCAATAAAAGTGCCAGTGCCATCAGAGCTGCTGGTGGACAGATTGAAGAAAAAACAATATTTAGTAAGGTATTGAGAAATTTACTTCCTATCTATTCAATTAGAGTTTCATCTATTCAAGAGATCATGTGTAGTAATGATATAACTCTAGATTCATTGGTTGGAAGGCTTACAACTTTTGAGTTGGACAATTTTGACAATTATTCTCCTATTCCTAGCAATTTTGACAATTATTCTCCTATTCCTAGAAATCATTGAAGCACTACTTGCAAAGAGATCTTCCAAAATAAAAGGAAAGTACAAAGGAATAATACCATTGATTTTCTTTTATTGTGACGAAGTTGGTCACATTGCTGCTAAGTGTCCAAACAAAGAAGACAAAGATGAGAGAAATTTCCACAAGTACAAAGGAAAGAAATATTTCAAAATTTACAAAACCTACAAGGAAAAAGGTAAGAAATCTTGTTCTATTGCAAAAGATTCTGATAGTGATGAAGATGAAGATGAAATGGTTTACATTTCTATTAAGGATGAGTCAGATAATGAAGAAAATGAAAAGAGTGCACTTTTCTCTCATGTTAAAGACACTTGGATAATTGATAGTGGTTGTTCTCACCACATGACTAGTGATAAAAAAAAATTTGAACATCTTGAGCACTTTGATGGTGGGAGTGTAAGATTTGGAAATAATGAACCTTGTTATGTGAAAGCTAAAGGTTTTATTGCTCTAACTCAAGGAATCAAATGTGATAATGCTTATTGGGTTGAAGTACTAAGGCATAATCTACTAGGTATGGCATAGTTGAATAACATTGGTTTCAAGGTAAAATTCATGAATGGTAAGGCCAAGCTTGTGGATAGTAAAGGAAACCTATTTGGAACTGGCAAGCAAACAAAAGGTAATCTATTCTATCTTGATCTCACTGAAAGTTCATGTTTTATTACACAAGTAGAGGAAAGCTGGTTAGGACATAAAATATTGTATCATGTAAATTTTGATAACCTGTTCAACATAAGTAAGACCAAAAGAGTAAGAGGTATTCCTATTTTGAAGAAACCTGAATTGGAAATATGCAAACAATGTCAAATTGGGAAGATGGGAAAAACTAGTTTCAAAAGAAAGAATTACAATACTGAAGAAGTATTGGAGTTAGTGCCTACTGATCTATGTGGACCAATTGGAACAAAAATTAAACTGGAGAGAAGTATTTCATTTTATTTTTTATGAACATTCCAAAATGATGACTATTATGTTTCTAAAAGAAAAATTAGAAGCTTTTCACAAGTTTAAGTGGTACCTTGCCAGAGTTGAGAAGAAAATAGGAAAGAAACTAAAGTGCCAAAGATCTGATAGAGGAGGTTAATTAATTTCTAATGAGTTCAATGAATTTTGCAATGAAAGAGGAATCAAGAAACAAGTATCTACCCCTATTACACGACAACAAAATGGGATAGCAGAAAGAAGAAACAGATCTATTATGGATTATGGAAGAACCTTGATGATTGAGAAGAATATTGCAACCAAATTCTGGAAGGAAGCTATCAACAATGCATTTCACACCTTGAATAGAGTCTAACTAAAGAAAGGTATTGATCAGACACCCTTTGAATTATGGTATGTCTATAAACCCAATGTGAATTATTTGAAAGTATTTAGAAGTAAATGTTACATCTGGAAGGAAGAAAGAAATAGAAATTTTGATGTAAAAAGTGATGAAGGTATACTCCTAGGCTACTCCTATAAAATCAAAGCATATAAATGATTGAATCTTGCTACTCATAAAGTCATAGAATGTGTACATGTAAATATTGATGAGTTTGTAGATAGAAATGAAGAACATAGCAGTAAAGAGCCAGAGGACTATAGGAACTTTGTGTATTATGAACCTAATACTATGCCTAAGACACAAGAAATGGTGATGGGATAGAAACCATGCCAACCACTGAATCACCAGCACAAAATTTGTTACAACCTATGCAACCCAAGCTGCTAACAGAGTTAACTGAGTCATAGAGAGAGGAAAATGAGTCTGAGACAGAGGAAACTGAGTCTTAGACAAAGGCAACCGAGTCTCAGATAGAGGCAACCAAGTCTTAGTCAAAAGAGAAGAATAGAATGTTTGAGCATGTTGAACCAAGTAATGCGAGCCCATAATCAAAGATGAAGGAACCTATACTTGCCAAATATGTCAGAAGGTATCATGCATCTGAGAAAATAATTGGAGATCAGATAGAAGGTATCATGACAAGAAACAAACTTAAAGGTGCATGTTTTCTTAGTGAATTTGAACCTAGATCCATTAAATATTCTTTGAATGATGAAAGTTGGATAGAAGCCATGAATGAAGAGATTGAGCAGATAGAAAAAAAAAAAAGACCTGGAGTCTTGTGCCTAGACCAAAAGACAAGAATGTGATTGGTACTAAGTGGGTTTTTAGAAACAAGTTGAATGAAAAAGGTGAAGTTTCTATAAACAAGGAAAGATTAGTGTGTAAAGGATATTATTAAGAAGAGGGTATTGATTATGGAGAAAAATTTTCTCCTGTTGCAAGACTTGAAGGAGATAGAACTCTTCTAGCATATGCAGCACATAAAGGATTCAAGGTATACCAAAAGGATGTAAAATCTGCATTCTTGAAAGGAATTATGGAAGAGGAAGTCTATATTGAGAAACCTAAAGGTTATGTTGATCCTAACAAATGTAATATGGTTTTTGCATATTTGCACAAATATTTTTATGGAATGAAGAAAGCTCCTAGAGCTTGCTATGAAAGACTACATGGTTACCTGGTAAGTATTGGATTTCAGAGAACTAATGATAATAATATCTTGTACATCAAAGAAGGACCTCAGAAAAAGATACTATTAGCAGAGATATTTGTTTATGATATACTATTCACTAGACATGATGATTTATGCCAAGAATTCTCTGAAGCTACGAGTAAGGAATTTGAGATGTCTATGTTTGGAGAAATCAAATTCTTTATTGGTTTACAAGTTCATCAGATGAAGGATGGTATCTACATTACTCAATCTAAATACATCAAAGAGATACTGAATAAATTTGGAATGGAAGATTCTAGACCAGTTGGGACACCTATTTCTACTCGACATAACTTGTCTAAAGATGATGACTCAAAGGAGTTAAATTATACTACCTATAGATCCATGATGGGAAAAATTCAATATGATGTTCACACTAGGCCTGATATTGCATTAGCAGTTGGTATTGTTGTAAGGTTTTCAACTAATCCTATAGAGAATCATTTGATGGCTATCAAAAGGATTCTGAGATATCTTAAGGGCACTGAAGATTGTGGATTATGGTATAAGAAAGGAGGAAACTTTGATTTGAAGAATTTTACTGATGTTGATTGGGCAAGAAGTGTTGATGACAGATAGAGCACTAGTGGTGGAGCATTTTTTCTTGGAAAGAGGTTAGTCTCTTGGACCAGGAAGAAATAGAATTGCATTTCTTGGTCTACAGAAGAGGCAGAGTATGTTGCTGCAGTAGTGAATTGTTCAAATATCATATGGTTCAAATAGATATTGTTAGGTATGAAGGAGGAAATCAAAGAACCAGTTATTATCTACTATGAAAACAATAGTGTTATTAAAATTTCAAAGAACCTTGTGATGCATACTAAGACTAAGCACATTGTAATAAAGTATCATTTCTTGAGAGAATTGGTTCAGGACAAGGAAGTAAGGTTGGAATATGTGAATACTAAAGAAAACATTGGAGACATATTCACAAAAACTTTACCTAAGGATGCATTATTGTATCTTAGAGGAAAGCTAGGGGTGATTCCCCTAATTGAGGCTCACTAAACCACAGTTTAGTGATGCATCAACCGAGCTATAGTGAAGATCTAACAAGTTGATGTAGATTTTCAAAGCTTATTACATATGAATCAGTACATCAGGTACATTACAACTTCATTGGAAGGTGTCTTTAGCATTGGATGTCAAAGAGGGAGAGGTTATTGATTTCATGCCTAAGAAATTATTGACGGAGAGATTATTGAGGGAAAGAAATCAGTATGTCTAAGGGAGAAATTTTATCAAAAATAGAGATTGATGTAAGAGGGAGAAATTTGTATTTCAGTGATTATGAAGGTAGAGGGAGTTTTCTGGATGAGAATCAAAATGAAACTAAGGACATTATAAATTTTATTCTTGTTTCTGTTGCTCTAAAATTCTTTGTATATTAACATGTTTTGTTTCCATCAATCCCAAAGAGGGAGATTGTTGAAGACAATTATTCAATTGTGTATTGTCATTGATGTTACACAAATGTAGTGATGTTACACAGATGTCTAAACCCAACCGAGCACAATCAATGTATGCTAAACTCTCTCAGGCATTGAAGAAGACTCCAGTATTAGCCAAATTAATTTGTTGTATTAACCAAGTTCACTTGAGAAACATAGTAAGTTTGGTTTCAGCCCAGTAACGGTCAGGAATCAAAGGATTACGGTGTCAACTGAGTTATGCATTTAATGTCAGGTGACTAACATCAGTTTACACTTTATGTTTAATTAGTTTATTGTAGTTGATAGACTTAAGTTTTATTGCTTATTTGGAAGGGTATTCAAGCTGACTTGACAAGGGTTATCATATATACACATGGTCAAGTTTGGATTGAATGTGTGGTAGAGTTTTGATATGAAGAATTAAGATGAAGAAAGAGGGAATTCTGATTAAGGACAGAATATCCAGACCGAGCTACGAAAGAATATTTGATCAGTGAGGATCTAGTTGAAGCTAGAACAGAGATCTGAATCTGCAAAGATAGTTTCTTATTCAATCAGGTCAAACTCATTGTTACTCTCTAACAATTGTAGTAGTGATCCAAATCTCTTAAGAGAGTAGACTTAATAGTCTTTCATAAATCCTCTCACAATGTGGCATTTCTACATTGAAGTGTTTCAAGGCCTCTAACAAGGCTACTCCTAACAGGGTGATTAAATCCTCTAATAGGTTCACACCTTATAGTGTTTTTTGTAACCTTTAACATGGTTGGCTCCTAACAAGGCTTACTTTAGAAGAGTGAAAAATAGTAACTACTTGCAATTGGTGGTTTTCCCAAATTGGGTTTCCACGGTAAATATTGTTGTCATCTGTGTACATTTTATTTGTTTTATGCTTTATGTTTCTACACTTAAACACTAAAGACTAATCACATTTAATATCTTAGGATTTCTTTCTTAATCGAGTAACAACACAATATCTTTTATTAACCGAGCAGAGTGATAAGTTTGATTAAGACATCTAAGGGACTTGGATTTCTTTTTGTGGTAACTGATTCACCGCTCCCCTCTAAGTTACTCAAATCATTTCCAACAACTTTTTCCTATATTGGTCTATAAATATTTTTCTTTGTTTTGTGTCAAATTAGGCATTAGTTGGGCTAATTCTCCTTCTCTTATCTTCCTTTCGATCTTAATGGTAAACTGCCATCTCTCATCAATCTTGTTTAAAATTTTATCGGGGAAAAGATTCTCAATTTCTAAAGGTGTCATCTTGTATGATCCCAACATTTCTATCATTGCATCCTCTATCTCTGCCTCATCCTCTATACTCAACTATTCAAATTTAATGAATTTGAATCCTAACAAACCTGCAGAACTTCTGATGTTGTGGAAAATCTCATCCTTATTTATTGGATGCTTATGTGTGGCCACCTTGAATTTTCTCATATCATATATGTCTTTCATCTCCTCATCTTCATCATAATTTTCTAATACATATTTGCTTCTTGGTTTCTTCTTAGGGTGACTCAGCTCAACCTTAATTTGAACTTTCTTTCTTTTCCCAGAACTCTCCCCTTCATCTTTCTTTACTAAGATTGTCTTTGGTGGCTCAATTGTTGTTTCAATTATAGATTCCCTTGTTCTTGGTCTTGTTGTGGCAAGAGGAGTAGATTTCTACATAGAAATTTCCTTTCTAGTTGGCTCAACAATCATTTTTCCTTTACCCTTCTTTTTTGCAACCACTTCTTCATCCTCACTTTCTTCTAAATCACTGGATTGGTCCTCACCATGACCTTGTGTGATTTGAAATAGTGCATTCTTCTCTTCTTCTTCTTTAACTAACATTTTCTCAATATTCTTAACTATCTTCTTTATTTTTCTCTCCATGGTTGCAGCTTTCAAGGCCATGGTTATATTAGATTTGGCTTCTTCATACCTCCCAAATATCTTAGTCTTTTTGTCAATTTCTCCTGATAGTAAGGTTGTGATTGCTGCATATGTTTCATCAATATACCTCATAGGGAAATAGCCTCAACCATGCTGCCCTTGGTACTAGAGCTTGTACATATGTAAAATTAGTGTCAACAAGGAAACAAACATCATCATAATGTTTCTCTACTAATGATATAGGGATCCTACTCCTTATTCTCATTTTCCTCTTGAATTCAACAAAGTATGTTTTCCATAATATTATCAGTTTTCTCTCCTAATTACTGAAAAAAATCATTTATCTACGGTGTCACTGGTTGGTCCCAACTCCATATGACATCTCCTAAGGTAGGAAAAGTTTTTTTGATATAGAAGAATATATAGACTATCAAGGATCTGACCTTACACATTGAGTTCTTCACTTTTCTGATTGATGATAAGTTCTCGGTTAATTGAGTCATTTACAGATCAGTTAGATCATATGTATGATTCTTCTTGACTATTTTCCATGTCTGGTCAATTGCAATACAGGGTACACTATTCAATCTGCTCGACTAATAAAAATTGTGTTCTATTATGCTTACTGCAAATTTGATTTCAGGATCTGTGACTATAGAGTTTGTCATGCCTCGTTTGTTCCATTTTTCCATGGTGTTTTCTTCAATCACTTCCTTATTCTGATAACACATAGTTCTCTTTCCTTGCAAAATAGGGTATTGAGTGACTCGGTGAATGATTTCCTTTGTGATTCTTACTGGTGCATTCTCCAACCATAAACTCATGTCATGAAATATTCTCATAAATATTCTAATCCATTCAACTTAAAAATTGTGAGGGAAATCTAGGGCGCAAACTAACCTTTTGTTGCTAATGTGCTCATGTTCATCCTTCAACGCTTCATCTATGTATAGTTTATTATATGCTTTCCTCATCTCATAATCTCTAATCTCATTTAATTTTCACATGTAGCACACCCTCACATAATGAATCATTAAAACCTTTGGCGGGATCAATGATGGGGCTCCCAAGAGATTTCCCTTAATCATAGTCTTAGGTACAACTCAAAAATTAGGCTGTTCACATACATCACTCCTGACTAGTTGAACATTCTGTACATTCTTGTCTTTCTTCTTCACTTTGATAGATGAACTCATAGCCATTTCTCCAAATTAGGGTTCACAAAAAAAATTCTAAGTAACTCGGCAACAACGGGTCTTATCAATGCTTCACAGTATTTTCCAATGATACACAGTAGAATATTCATAGACTTCACATAGATCACTTTAAATCTCCTTTGAATCTCTCTTCAAACTCTCTTATCACTTTGTGAAATGAAAATGAAATACAAAATCCATTATATAGACTTGAACAGTCAAATTAGGTCTTCAATAAATGCTCCATACCATAGTAAGTGTAAAACAACTATCTTAGTCCTTTTTTAATAGCTTGGTTAACTCATGCCATCACTTGGTCAACATCACAACTCAGTAACTACTAACACTTCCACACTTAACTCGTTTAATATATCAGCTCGGTCGATATGGGGGATCGGTGCATATTGAGAAACTTGGTTACCATAGACATTAATATTGATGCTCGACACCAATTGTGCATATCAATTCTTTTCTTGGATCTTGCCTTAAATCTATCCTAATGCATTTTTTTTATGTAGATATGGAATTTAATACATCTAATGTTAGGAAATGGATATAAAATTTGAAAAATAGTTCCTTATATACCTACTTTACTTAATTGGAAGTAGTGTGATCACCTGATCATTGGATTGGGTGATCTCAGCTTCACTGGTTCCACTACTTCTCACTTCTTCTTTCTTTCTCCATGTCAGATTCATCTGGTTCTTTATCTGATCAATAGTAGGTGTTGGTGCTCTAATCTTATAGTTTCTCCTAGTATGACCAATCTTGTGACAACTATAATAGACTAAAATTCCATTCATCCAACTCTTGTATTTATGTCTAAAGCATGTTCTTATACAATTTTCTGTAATATGACCGTATTCACCACAATAATGACAATTATGCCTTGTATTGTAATCCCAATTGATTGTGTTACCTTTCCTCGGTGCTTTGCCTTGTTTCTTGGATGTCCACTTAGATTTTGCATTGGATTTGCACTCTTGGGTTCTATGACCATTCTTCTAGCAATTGTAATAATGTCCTTGAAATTTAGGTGAAGTAGGTGTGATGCTAGTCATTGACCTGCATTCATGTGCCTGATGTCCATGCTTCTTACAGTTAAAGCAATATCCATTAAATTTAGGCTTAGGATTGGACTTACCATTCTTTCTTCAGAAAATGTTTTTTGTATGACCTCGTTTCCTATAATGATGATATATAGGTTTGTTGTTCTTTGACTTTACATTCCTTTGTTCTCTACTCTTTGATGATTCTCCATCTTCAGTAGATTATAGGTGCTTAGTATGCCCTAGTCTAGAGGTTTCATTGGTTCTTCTTGGTGATCTCATTAGTTCCTTAAAATATCTCATGGTGTCATTAGGTTTGTACATCTTCTCAATGAGTTTCCTTTTAGATCTTAACTCATTTTTCAGTTGATTGTTCTCTAGTCTCATATATGTAATTTCAATGTATTTCCTTTTTACCTCTTGGTTTTCAAATAAGAGTTGGTTTACCATGTCCAACTAATTTTTTGTGAGCTTCTACACATAACATGTCCTTTGACCAAGTCTTGTAGCCATTTTTCTCTTATCTTCTTCAGCCATTATCATGTCTTCCTCAACTTTGTTTTTCTGATCAATCACCTCACATAGTGTTATTGATTGAGTTTCCTATTCTATCTTTAGACTTTAGAATTTTTCTTTCAGTGGGTTGTGTTAGTAATAACTGAGAGGGGGGGGGGGTGAATCAGTGGCCTCAAGAATTTATCCTTTAATCCCTAACCACCAATCAACAAACCTTGGATTATTAAGTCTCTACAAGATGTATGCCATGAAATAATTAACTGTCTATCAGTTTACCTTGTCTGTCCTTATTCTCCTTGATAACCGATAAGCAATACAACTTATTTACCAATACTAAGTAAATATGCAGTGTATACCAATCAATCCAGAAATGCATATGTGAAATGTAAAATAGTAAAGTAATGAACCATACACACATAACACATAGATTTTAACGTGGAAAGCATGTTAAGAGAAAAACCACTGGGATTGGTACCCCAAATTTTCACTCTTCTAAAGTGAGCCCTATTACGAGCCAACCCTGTTAAAGGTTACAAACACACTATTAGGTGTGACATTGTTAGAGGATTTTAATATGAGTCTATCACTTGATATCTAGCATGTATATGCTACCAATATTGATCAACCTTTATGGGCACAATAGGTATCTGGCATATCTAGTGCTACCTAACTGCATCAGTCTCCTTCTTAGACTATGTGTCGGTATCAGACACTCAATGCTATCTTCATGATAAACTTTTTGGCAATCTGTTAGGATATACCTCAATTATAGAAGACGGTTAAGTCCTACTCTATTAAGAGACTTGATGCTTCAATGGTTAAACTGAAACACTATGACATGTCTCTAATGCAACTTGAATTGCAAATTTTTAGATCTATTTAAGTACATTACCTCTCTGATCAATGTATCAATTCAATTATTTGTTCTCCACACTTTCTTCTCTATGATGCTGTGCTTCACGGTTCATCGGCGTCTATAGAATTATTTAGCTCTCCTTCAGCTTGATTGATCAAGACTGTATGAAGTTATCCTTCACCAGTTTCTCTTCAACATCCTCTTTCTATTCACTCCCCTTTCGTGTATGTGATAGATTGCGGAAATGAATTATGCTTGTCTCTTATATAGACATGATATTCTTGATTCTTGTTTCTTGGCATTAAAAACAATCCAGCTAATTTGATTTATAGCTTTGACTCCTGATTTATCTCATAGTTATCTTCTTGCCAACTGTACAAATCTTCTTTAAGTCAATTACTTAACTCTGGTCGAATAAAACAAATAAAACAACCAGTTAAGTCTATCCTTAAGCTCTACCAGCTACATATTTTGTCATTTTCTAAACTCTCTATTCTATGGATCAACACTACAGTTAGTCGTTGATGACAACTGCCAATTCCATCGGTGTAACTCCAGTCAGCTTTGGAATCTCCATCCATCAGGCATCATTAGATTTTTCTCATCGAGCAACTCTTTTTTCAGCTTCATCGGGCATCCTGTGATTTTGCTTCATAGGGAAACACTATCTTCTGCTTGTTGGGTATTACTATGACTTTTGTTCTTTTCCTTTACCAATGGTGTGCACTCCATTAGTGTTGTTTCTCACTTAGTGAATACTTGACTTTTATGCATTTCTCGAAGCATAATCTTTGTTCCATTGATTCTCTGAAGTCTTTGGCATTATGTACATGACCGTACATATGATATCAAGTTGACATCAATGACAATACAAACCATTAACTGATTTAATGCCTTGCATTATCTTCAAATTAAAATTATCAAACATTCAGTCAGTTACATGTCATCAATCTCTCCCTTTGGCATTGATGGCAACATACTATATTATCACACTATACTATTTATAATACAATATTAAATACAATTGTTGAGATTCATCAAATTACCAAACACTTTGTTTTGATAACTGATAAAAATGTTTGATAGCCAGTAAGCTTTATGTTAGCTTAGATTTGATTCTTGCAGCTTTTTGTGTTTCTTCTTCTGATGTGTTGTGTTCTCTTCTTGTGTCAATTTCTCTCTTTTGGTTGTTCTTCTTCTTTGATGTCTCTTGTCTCTTGTCAGAAACTCTTCCTTTGTATATGATTTCTTCATACAAATTATCTCCCTGTGGATATGATCTCTCCTTGTTTGGAGTAATCTAATAATGAATAGTTTCTAATGATAATATGGATATATTCTCTCCCTTTGACAACAATGCCAAACAAATATTTTACAAATATCTAACATTCATGTCAAACAATTATTTTCTTCTATCCATAATATGTTCCTTGAATTTCCCTTATCCATCAGAAATACAACAATATGTTCTGATGCTCAGTTCTGATATATACCTTTCTGTATATAGATGTAGCTTTGAAGTTCATCTTTTTGCTTGCATCAACATGAATGATATTCTGATAATATATAGGCTGATGCAGCCTTCATTCCTTTACTAACTAGTAGACAAGGGTTTGACCCCTGGTCTCTTTCTCAAGTACTCAAATGTATCCTTAGGCAGTGGCTTGGTGAAGATATCAGCGAATTGTTCTTTTGATTGCACATATTCAAGTATCACCTCTTTTTCTTGAACTTGTTCTCTTAAATAATGATACTTGATTGAAATGTGTTTCTCCTTTGCATGCATGACTAGATTCTTGGAAATGTGTATTGCACTAGTGTTGTCACAATAGATAATCACTGGTTCTAAGATCTTCATATGCATACCATCCAGCAACTATTTGATCCATGGAATTTTTGAGTAGTTTGCAGCAGCAACAATATATTCTCCTTCTGCAGTAGACTGAGAGATGCATACTTTCTTTTTGCTAATCAATGTGACAAGTCTGTCACCCATAAAGAATGCTCCTCCAGTTGTGCTCTTCTGGTCATCAAGATTTTCAGCCCAATCAGCGTCGGTAAACACTTTTAGTTCAAATTTGCCTTCTCTTCTATACCATAAGCCAAATTCTTCAGTATTCTTCAAATATCTTAGAATTATTTTTGCAACAGCCATATGTGATTCCCTGGGGTTAGAAAAAAATCTAGCAACAATTCCTACTGCATGTGCAATATATGGTCTAGTGTGTACAACATACATGAGTTTTCCTATCATTGATCTATACAAAGTCTTATTTACCTCTGTTGTCTTGTCTTCCTTTGTTAATTTTCATCCTGTAGTCATCGGTGTTCCAACAGGTTTGGAATCTTCCATCTTGAATATTTTTAGGACCTCTTTGATGTATTTGGACTGTGTAATGAAAATACCTTCACTTTGTTGAATGATTTGTAGACGAAGAAAGAACTTGATCTCTCCAAACATAGACATCTCAAACTCTTTTCTCATCTCATTAGCAAATGATTTTCATGGCATATCATCGCCTCCAAATATGATGTCATCAACTAATATTTCAGCAATCAAAGTGTTAGCATCAGTATATTCTTTTAAATAAAGATTACTATTTTCACTAGTCCTTATGAATCCAATACTTATTAGATAGGAATAAAGTCATTCATACTAGGCTCTAGGAGCTTTTTTTAATCCATACAAGGCTTTGTGAAGTCTACATACCATGTTCTTCTTGTCTGGATCCACAAACCCTTCTGGTTGTTCAATGTATACCTCTTCAAGTATTCCATTTAGGAATGCTGATTATACATCCATTTGATATACTTTGAATCCTTTATATGCAGCATAAGCAAGTAATATTCTTACTCCTTCCAGCCTAGCAATGGGTGCAAAGGTTTCTCCATAATCTATAACTTCCTCTTGTGCATACCCCTTGCATACTAGTCTTGCTTTGTTCCTTGTGACTTCTCCATTCTCGTTTAGCTTGTTCCTGAATATCCATTTCGTACCAATGACATTCTTTTCATCTGGTCTTGGCACAAATGACCATGTTTTTTTCTTCTCAATCTGTTCAATCTCATCATTCATAGCACTTATCCATTCTTCATTATCTAGTGCAACATTGAGAGATTTTGGCTCAAACTCACAAATTAAGCAATTTGAGTTTAAAGACTTACTTCTTATTCTTGTACCAGCTTTCTTATCTCCTATGATCTGGTCCTCTAGATGGTTCCTTCTTAGAGATCTTGTAAGTATAGGTGTAACCACTTGAATTTGGTCTGTCGCAACTATGGACCCTATTTGCCCTAAGTGTGATCATACCCTTGATTTATGTTCAAACGACCCTGTTACTGCTTGGCATAATTCTTTTAATCAATTTAATATTCTAGGTGATTTTTATCACTGATTTATATTAACTATTATAGCTATACAATTCAAATCAATTTCGACCAATCAAATCAAATCAAAATAAAATATGGCTATAGTATTTAATTATAAAGGAATTAAATAAATCCCTAAATGAAATACCAACTTTCAATTAACCCATTCCCGTAGCCTATTTACTCTAATTAAAATGGCTATAGTTCTCTAATTATTAAAAAGCAATTTTATTTTTTAAATAATTAATTCCTATGTTTTTAAATGAATTAAATAAGTTTATTTCATTTATTAATATTCCCCTAAACCCCTAATGACATCATCATTTATTAATTAATTTATTTATTTATTTTTATGTCATTAAATCCCTTTATCTTAATTAAAAATATTTAATTAAGAAATCCCTCCCAAAAATGTTTAAATCTTATTTAAACATTATTCCCCTATTTATTAATTATTTAATTAATAAATTGACCAAAAATCCCAAAATAAATAATTTATTTATTTTTTGCCCAAAACTTGGCCAATTTCCTTAAGACCACTAACCTCTTCTAGAATCTTCTAGTCCTTTAATTTTGATTAAAGACTGATTCCATCATTTCCTAACCCTAATCCCAACTCAAAATATTTAATTAAGATTAAATATTTAATCCTCATATTTATTAAATTCATTTTAATAAATATTCTCAAAACTAATCCTTGAAATAAATAAAAATTTATTTATTTCCTA
>MU226001.1:986021-1013109 GCA_018584345.1 Thuja plicata
ATTTTAGCATGCTAGTTTATTGTTTTCATTTCATGTTTTAAAGCTAGATTGTATGCTTTTTCTCATTTTTAGCTTAAATTTAGATCAAATCCTTCATACTAGGACAGTATTGGTCACTGATTTGGAGCATATTTTGAGGGCTAGATATGCAACTGATTACACTCTTTCTAGTTAGAAGGCAATAGGCCGATATTAGTGGTTTTACATGTTTTGACTAACCTTTCAAGCTAATGCAATGACCTATTGAGTGTTTGTGTCATTTTCAACAGGTACCCATTTACACACACACAACAGGTATAGCTCTTTGTGTATCAACTTGATCTTCATTACCTTGCACATTATCTTGATCATTATCCTGATTGTTAGTAACAACATTCTAACCGTTGGTTGCAACATTATGTTGTTTTGGAATTAAGCATTGTTGCTCGGGTAGATATATGGGTTCTTCACAATATACAAACTTGTTGTAGTCTTTTGGTTCTTTTGTGCTTTCCAATTTATTATTTTCTGTAAATTCATTAATCTTCACATTTTCACTTTCAACTATTTTTTTAGAAGCCTTGATTATACATGTAAAATCTTTTCTCTTGGTAGAATACCCCAGAAAAATACCTTCATCACTTTTGGCGTCAAGCTTTCCATTTTTATCATCCTTTAAGACATATCATTGACTACCAAATATTTTGAAGTAACTTACATTGGGTTTTTTACCATACCATAGCTCATAAGGTGTCTTCTTTGTGTCCTTCTATTTCTTCTCTCAGCAATCCCATTTTGTTGTAGTGTCCTTGGTGCAGAAACCTATCTTTTTATACCATGATCATTACAAAAATTAGTGAATTCATCTGATATAAATTCTCCTCCTCTATCTGATCTTAAACATTTTACATCCTTACCACTTTGTTTTTCTACCATAGCCTTATACCATTTAAACATCTTGAATGCTTCATATTTTTCTTTTAGAAACATGACTATCATCATTCCAGACTAATCATCATTAAAGAGAATAAAATATATCTCCATAATAACTCTTTGTCCTCATAGGTCCACATAAGTCAGTATGGACTAGTTCTAGAATATCATCAGATGTATGGGTTTTACTTTTGAAACTAGACTTTGTCATTTTACCTTTCTGACAATTTTTGCACATGATGTTGTTTGGCTTTGTCATCGTCAGTAAGCCTCTTACACTTCTTCTTCTTATTTTCATCATGTTTTCCAAATTCACATGACACAATCTTTTGTGCTACAACCACATTTCTTTGTTACTATTCATTAAGCAAGTGGGATTAGTATCATTCAAATAGAATAAGTTACCTTTAGTCTGTTCACCGGTACCAATCAGTTTTCTTGTTTCATTGAAGATCTTTGCCTTCTTGTTTTCAAATGCTACTTTGTGACCTAAATTATTCAGCTGAGAAACACTCAACAAATTATAATTCAATCATTTTACCCAATAAGAATTTTCACATTTAATCAAGTTATTTAGCATTATTGTTCATTTACCTTCAACTAGACATGGTGTATCATTTTCCTTCTTACTGTACCACCATTATAATATTCAGAAGTGTTTAAATTTTCTTTGTCACCGGTCATATGGTGAGTGCAGCCACTATCTATAATCCAGATATCATTTTTACTAACCTTAGATATGAGTGTAATTTCTTCATATCTTTCATCTTCATCTGAATCATCATTCATAGCTACAAATACCATCTCGATGTCATCATCAGTTTTGGTGTCTGTATCTTCATCTTTTCAAGCAGCCAGGTAGCTAGCCTTCTTTCCTTTATCCTTGTAGTCTCAGGTATCCTTTCTTTCTGATTTTTGGTAACCTCTGTAATCTTTGTTATCACCTCTATTAGATTTCTTCTCAAAAGATCTGTCATTACTTCTATCATCTTTTCTTTTGTTAGGACATATTGTAGAAAAGTGTCCAATCTCTTTACAATTAAAGCATACAAGTGGTAGTTTGCCTTTGTATTTACCTTTGCCTCTCTGTATTCTTCTAGCCATAAGTGCTTCTATTTCATCGAGATCTTCTTCTTCACTTTCACTTTCACTGTCCCTTCTAGACGAGTATCTATGATTGGATTTGCTTATTTTCATAGAAGACTTAAATGCAGACTCTAAACTTGGTGAGACACTATTGTCAAAGTTAGTCATCTCAAATGAAATCAGTCTACCAATTAGGCTATCAAGAGTAACTATATTGTTTGCTACTACTCTCATTTCTTGAATAGCAGAAACTCTAATAGCATATATAGGAAATAAGGTTCTTAAGATTTTACTTACAACTATTTCCTCTTCAAGTGTACCTCCAACACCTTGTATATCAATGACTACTTTTATTCTTGTGTTGTATTGTGTGATGTTTTCACCTTCTTTCATTCTGAGATCATCAAACTTACCTCTAAGGCTTTTTTCCTTGGCTCTTAGAACATTTGTATCACCTCTATGTACAAGCTTCAGTTTGTCCCACATTTTATTTGTAGTTTTGCAATCTTTGACATCTTCAAATTCAGCATCAGAGAGTGAGGAAGAAACCTCTATAACCATGCAGTTATGCTCATGCTTCTCTCTCAATTGATCTACTGTCAATGGTCCTATAGGAAACACATATTCAGTATCTAAGTATTGAGTAACATCATTACCAATACCTGATAAGTGGAGTCTTATCCTACTTTTCCATGAAGCAAAGTTGTCTTTGTTCAATTTGGGTACATCTTGTCTGTTCATCTTGTGATCTTTACTTAGGTCTTGAAACCTTCCTTCTAAGCACACAAGCTCTAATACCAATTGTTAGTAATAACTAAGAGGGGGGGTGAATCAGTGGCCTCAAGAATTTATCCTTTAATCACTAACCACCAATCAACAAACCTCAGATTATTAAGTCCCTACAAGATGTATGCCATGAAATAATTAACCATCTGTCAGTTTACCTTGTCTATTGTTATTCTCCTTGATAACCGATAAGCAATAAAACTTATTTACCGATACTCAGTAAATATGCAGAGTATACCAATCAATCCAGAAATGCATATGTGAAATGTAAAACAGTAATGTAATGAACCATACACACATAACACATGGATTTTAATGTGGAAACCTTGTTAAGGGAAAAACCACTAGGATCGGTACCCCAAATTTTCACTCTTCTAAAGTGAGACCTGTTAGGAGCCAACCTTGTTAAAAGTTACAAACACACTATTAGGTGTGACCTTGTTAGAGGATTTTAATATGAGTCTATCACTTGATATCTAGCATGTATATGCTACCAATATTGATCAACCTCTATGGGCACAATAGGTATCTAGCATATTTGGTGCTACCTAACTTGAATTGCAAATTTTCAGATCTATTGAAGTACATTACCTCTCTAATCAATGTATCAATTCAATTCTTTGTGCTCCACACTTTCTGCTCTATGATACTGTGCTTCACTGTTTGTCGGTGTCTACATAATTCTTTAGCTCTCCTTCAGCTTGATTGATCAGGACTATATGAAGTTATCCTTCATCAATTTCTCTTCAGCATCCTCTTTCTATTCACTCCCCTTCCATGTATGTGATAGATTGTGAAAATGAATTATGCTTGTCTCTTATATAGACATGATAATCTTGATTCTTGGCACAAAAAACAATCCAGCCAATTTTATTTACAACTTTAACTCCCGATTTATCTCATAGTTATCTTCTTGCCAACTGTACAAATCTTATTTAAATCAATTACTTAACTCTTGTCGAATAAAACAACCAGTTAAGTCTATCCTTAAGCTCTGCCAGCTAGATATTTTTGTCATTTTCTGAACTCTATGTTCTATCAGTCAACTCTGCAGTTAGTCATCGATGACAACTACCAGTTCTATTGGTGTAACTCCAGTCAGCTTCAGGATCTCCATCCATCGAGCATCATTGGATTTTGCTCATTGGGAAACTCTATTTTCAGCTTTTTTAGGCATCTTGTTTTTTTTCTTTTTCGGGCAACACTATCTTCTACTCGTCGGGTATTACTATGACTTTTGTTCTTTGCCTTTACCGATGGTGTGCACTCTGTTGGTGTTGTCTGTCACTTAGTGAATACTTGAATTTTATGCATTGCTGGAAGCATAATCTCCGTTCCATTGATTCTTTGAAGTCTTTGGCATTATGTACATGACCATACATATGATATCAAGTTGACATCAATGACAATACAAACCATTAACTGATTTAATGCCTTGCATTATCTTCAACTTAACATTATCAAACATTCAATCAGTTCCATGTTATCATGTTGTTTTATCCAATGGATTTGTAATTTATACATTACTTTATTTTGAATTTCCATTATCAAATAGACCTTCGGTGTCTTGTTCTTTATATTGAGTTTCATTCAGCTGAGTTGCCAATTCTTTCCTTACCTTCAAGGATATCTTTAATTCCTCTTTTGTTGTCTCAAGATACTGTAGTGCAAGCTAGATG
The DNA here is from genome assembly GCA_018584345.1 of Thuja plicata. Classification (NCBI taxonomy): domain Eukaryota; kingdom Viridiplantae; phylum Streptophyta; class Pinopsida; order Cupressales; family Cupressaceae; genus Thuja; species Thuja plicata. Next base: position 990,485 of record MU226001.1, read on the forward strand.
TTAATATTTTGATTCTCTATGAACTTTCCCAAATTATAAACCTCCATCGCAAAGATCTAAACTCTCAAGTGGTTAGACTTCTTCTAAGAGAACAAAGCTCTGATACCAATTGTTGGAAGTCTTAAATGGGAAAGAAAGACACTAAGAGAGGGGGGTGAATCGGGATATATAAAAATTTTACACTTCAAAAAACAAACTAATTCAAAATGTATACATAAACATTAATTGCAATACTGTAATAGATCTAACTACTAATCACATCCATGATAAACACATAACACAAAGATTTGGTAACCCAAAAACCTTTGAAAGGTAAAATTGGGGTGGGGATGACACCCACAAATCTTTACTACTACAGTAATAAAGTGCGTTTGTTAGGGATACATAGTTTTGATCACTTTTGATGATCTATCCTATGAGGGGTATTCCCTATTAAGAGCTTACATATTTATTCAACCTACCTTGATTAAAGGCTTTAAACTTACAACTATGTAAGAACTTTGTTAGGAGATTTACAAAAGTCTATTAGGACTACTCTGTTAAGAGATTTACCCTAATTCAATTGGTAGAATGTATTAGTGCCTAATCCTTCAGTTTGCACTTCAAATGATGATGTTATATCTTCTCTTTCCAACTCTTAACTAATCTCAAAATCTGATATAACTCTTTTCTATCCTTCACTTCTCTACTCACTCACTCTGCCTGGTCTATGCTTTTGATATACAAAACTTTGCTTCTTCTACATACACACTTGATCTCTTCTCTTCACATCTGCATACATGATTAGGGTTTTTTATCTTTCCTTATATAGATAATTGATGAAACTTCCAGATCAAGATCAACAATCTAGATTAATCACTTTTTTCACTTAAGAATTCCTATTTTTTGATTGGTTACATTGCATGCATAGGGATTAATGATCTTATCCATAATGCATAATTAACTCCATTAAATTTCTTTAACAATCATTAAATCATACATATGAATCATCCAAAATAGTTTACCTAAGTGTTTTTTCTATTCCAAACACATATATATCAAAACAGTCTTACTCAGCATACGAAAACTCTAGTGCTCGGCCAAAACTGTCTTGCTCGGCATATCCATATGTTGTCACTTGACACTAATGGTTCTATGCAACTCGGCATTCATTCTACTCAGAAACTATTGAGTACTTTATGACCATTGACTTGCTTGGCAATGACTACTTCATGGTCCATTCATTACTTAGCCTTAGTGGAATGGGTCATTCGCAGTGATGACCGACCAACCTACCTTGATAATGACTAAGTGTGTGATGTAAATAGACAACATAACTTGGAGATCAACATAATACACCATTTGTAGATACAAAATTGTGCCTCCAAATATGAGGATAGAGCACCTCATGACCATTTTTATATACAAAAAAGAGAAGTTACAACATTTTGCAAAAGAGATATACAAAATTGCCAAAAGTATTCTACCATTTTCTAGAATCAATCTTCTAGATGACCCAAAATTAATCAAGTGAGCCTTTCTAGATCAACTCTAACCCTTGTTGTCTCAAGTATTTCATCATGGACAAATTTGAAAACTTTCCATAAATTATTGTTAAGAGGTCTACCATGATACTTAATCAATTGAATATTTGTTGCAACAACAAGGTTATAATAATGAAGAATATATCTGTTTCTCAAATTTCTTAAACAACTAGGCATTAGAATTTTTGATAGGGTAACTTAATTTTATAGAAGGACAAGATAATACCAAAATTAATGTAAAGTGTAATAAAATTATTTTTAGAGGTCTCAATACAATAACACAACAATGGTACCTTTAAAGCCATGTCTATGTCACAACAACAGATACTATTGGGTACTCAATACCCTCTCCATCAATGATTGTAGTTGAGAATTTCTTTTTGGCCTCAATACAACAACACAAAAATTAATTTGTTCCTTCTTCATTGTTCGCGTCTTCAATAACTGCATATACATGACCTTCATTTTATAGAATGATAAGATAATACCAAAATCAACGTAAATTTTAACAGAATGAGTTTAAAATTCATTTTACCTAAGTAACAAATTGAGAAATTTCCTGGTTCAACTAGGTTAGATACATGGTCAAAATCCATTGATGCTTCAATCTAGCTAAATTTTAGTACTCTAGGATCTTGATATGTAGGGGTTGCAAAGGTCTAAAAGACCATTGGTAAAACTACTCTTTTGATTCACATTCATCCCACACAAAATGCATACACAAAGAACAAAAGCATGCAATCTATCTAGTATACATAGCTAATGGTGTTGCATTTGAACTTATAAATAAGTGCAGGCCACTTGATCCTATAAGGGTACAAAAATATAGATAGTTTTCAATGTTAGATTCATGTATTAGCCCAAAATATCTAGAAACCATAGCCTTACTTGCATTACCTAGTCTCGTTGTAGAGTTACACCATTGCCTAATTTTTTTTGCATCTATTAACACCCCTCTAAATTCATACTTCAATTCATCTCTAGAAGGAGATCTTTTTACACATGCTCCTACACAATCATGCTCTCCCTTTCCATGCCCCGACTCACTGAAATTCTAAAAATATATCACACTTGTCACATGCATCCTAGTCAACTAGTAGAACATCTTTGCATTCCTTAATTGTGAGGTGCAATTGTCTAACCATATTATGTGTTAGTTGTATCTTTTATGTCTTTCCCTTAAACTGTCATAGAAAACTATAAATAATCCTTGCACAAACTATGATGAATGATTATGATCATCATTGATATAGAAGTGATACTCTCTTATAACCTTTTTGTCCTCCTTTGTGCTATCATGTGCATGCATGACTGCTTTGTATACAAAAATTGTAGCTTTTTTAGAATGGTAATACATAGGTTGCACTTCATTTTGAGGTTTTACTGTATAATTCTCAGCAAGATCAACAATAGAGATAGTAGTACCGAGGGGAAAATTATCCTTACACAAATTTAATTTCTCATCTATGTTGATCTCCAAGTTTTGTTTTCTATTAGTGTCACACACTTAGTCATAATCAAGGCAGGTTGGTTGGTCATCACTGCGATCAAGCCATAGCACCGAGTAGTAGTTACTGTCGATAAAGTCAGTGGTCGTTGAGTACTCAATATTTTCTGAGTAGAATGATTTATGAGTTGCATAGAAGAGTGAGTTCTGAGTGACAGCATATGGATATGCCGAGTGAGACAATATTGACCGAGCACTAGAGTTTATATATGCTAAGTAAGACAATCTTTGTTTATGTGTTTGGAATGGCCCAACACCTAGGCAAATTTTTTTGGCTAACTTCTATGAATCATTTAATGATCATTCACAGATATTTAATGCATTAATTATGCATTATTTTTGTGATCATGGATCCCTATGTAAGCCATGCAACTAATAAAAATTACGGATTCCTAAGCAGAAAAAAGTGATGAATCTAGATCGTTGATCTTGATCTGGATATTTCATCACTGGTCTATATAAGGGATTCTTCAAACCCTAATGGAAGAATGTATATGTGTGGATGTATATGTGAAGAGAAGAGATCAGGTGTATATGCATGTTTTTCATATCTAAAGCATTGACTAGACATAGTGACCAAGTAGAGAAGTGAAGATAAAAACATAGATATATCATATTAAGATATCAATTAAGAGTTGGAAAGAGGAGATCTGTTATCAACATTTGTAGTGCAGACCAAAGGATCGGGTACTGATACATTCTAGCAAGTGAATTGGGGTAAATCTCTTAACACAATGGTCCTAACAGGTCTTTGTTAATCTCTTAACATAGTGCTTACTTAGTTGTAAGTTTTAAATCCTTTAACAAGGTATATTGTATGTTTGTAAGCTCTTAAAAGGGCAGACTCCTCATAGGGTAGATCATTATAAGTGATCAAAACTTTTATCCCTAATAGGCACACTTTATTACCATAGTAGTGAAGATGTTTGGGCTTCATCCCCACCCCAATTTTACCTTCAAGGTCTGGGTTACCAAATATTTTTGTTATGTTTCCATTATGGATATGATTAGATGTTAGATCTATTACAACATTTTAGTTTATTTTATGACTACATGGTTAAATCAGTTTGTTTTAGAAGTGTTAAAGTTTTGTAGATATGATTCACCCCNTTCCCCCCCCCCCCCCCCCTCACTCCCTCTCACTATACTACTTTCCCATATCAGACTTTCAACAATCTACCACCTAGCTCTATGTGTATGACCTGTGTACTTAGAAACTAGTTTCTCATGAAAAATATTCATAAAATCAGCTACACATATATTCTTTTTCACTAACTTACACCTCTTTAATTCATTTCCATCTTTAACACCATATGTGAGTGACTTGTATTTTCCAATAGAAACTAGTTTATTACCAGTTTCTATTTTTCTATCTAGATGTAAACATCTGTTCAAATTTTGTAAACCACCACATGTAGGACAAAAACCTTTTAAACACATCATCTTATAATAAATGCACCCATCATCTTGTTTATATAGTACACTTCAAATAAATTCTCTTGGTGACTTAGGAGGTACTTGTAGACCACATTTCTACAAAACATCATTAGTGTTTAAAGTACAACATACATGCCAATAAATACTATAATGCATAGAAGATTCAACATGGGCCTTAAAATAATATGTATTACATGCATGATTAATCTTAACATAAAATTGTTTTGTTAATTCCAAAAATATTTGACTAGTTTTAATCTAAGGAAAGCTTTGAAGAAACCTTCCATAAAAATTTTTTGATTCATATCTGAATATTTTTTGGATGTGGCTCATGATTTCTAAATCCAATTCTCCTTCTAACAATTTACCTTTAGTTGGGTAAAACCCTTGTCTTGTCATGCCAAAATGTTTCAATTAATGTCCTTAGTGCATCATAAACAACCTTTTCCTTGCGTGGGAGTCTACCTGAGAATGCCCAAAGAGAATTATTGTTAGGATCCTTAATTTTCTCTCACCTCTCTAGGGCATTGTGTATTGTTGTTTTACTTATACTTAATGACTTACTTTTTTTTATTATCAAATGATATTTTCCATTTTCTTTCCCATTAAGGTTTATGTGAGGACATGTCAAGTAATATTAGCATCTTTAGTACGTGATTTTGAACCAATGCCTTGGTATGCATCAAATAGATTTATCACAATGGTTCTTTCACTATTATTTTTGGATGTTCTTAACCACAAAATTTTCATTGTCTATCTAAATTTCATATTTTTTATAATTTCAATAACTAATTTGCATCTTCCACTTTGATTTAAGTTTTCAAAATAGTTACTCCACATACTTCTACAAGTTCTTTCATAAATTTTATCATTCACTGGCTTCAAAATATTTTCATCAATGTCAATTAGAAACTTTGGTTTTCTATGAATTATTCTAGGAGGTGCTAAGATTGGTACATGTTCTTGATTTTCATTAGGCTCATTAATCACATCAAATTGAAAAGGTGCATGTTCTTTAATTTAATTAGGTGCATTCATCACATGAATTTGAATTGGTGTATATTGATCACATTCATTTGCTGCATTGGGTGCATACATCATATCAATCTAATTTTTTGCATGTTCATCTTTTTCATTAGGTTTATTTGATGATGTACCTTCACATTATATCCTCATATGCTCCCTTTATCTTTCCTTTGTTTCCTCTTGTTGTTCAATTGTTCCTCTCTCGTTCTTTCCCATTGTTGATATTGATTGTCCTACACATAATATCATGATGAACATACACAATCAAATACCAAAAAAATTTATCACTATTTTGTTATAATATAAAGTTATACATAACTCACATGAGTTATGTAGAACTACAAGAGAGAGAGAGAGAGAGAGAGAGAGAGAGAGAGAGAGATGTAATTATATGCATTTTGTTGGCAAGTTGTCTCTCAGGGTGTATATGACTAATTATTTGTTGTCATTATGGCAACAAAGTCATATGAAGTTTTGACAAGTAAGTTCACAACTTTGAAGATAAAAAATTGGCTAAGTATAGTAGATAGAATAGAATAGAGATATGTAGCTTATTAGAGCACTAGCGCACGTGCGTATGATCAAATCAGACTATGTGCCTCCATACTTAAGCTTTATGATATGTCATTAAACTTAATATATACACGCATGGTATGGTATGATAGTACGGAGAAGTTACAGCAAGATTAAGTGCCACTAGCAGTTCAGAAAATAGAGTATGAAGCCGACCTCAGATTTTGGATTAGCATATAATATTTTATTTTAATAGCTATGCCCCTATTGTAATAAGTTTTTAATTGTGTCTTTAACACTCATGTAAACATGCTTAAGCCAAATTGTTTGGAAGCATTGTGTATGTTGTTTTTGGACCAACTAAGGTCTTGTTTTTGGTCGCGTCTATTCAGGCATGTATATAAACTTGACATGCAATTTTGTATTAAGTGTAAGAGTGAAAATAAGAAGAGAAGATATCCAGAAGAGAAATATGAGCAAATTCATATGAAGTAGAAGTCTTTAAAAGATTAAAGCATCAGCGCATAAAAGGAACTGATCAGACAACAATGTCATTACAGCAGTTCATCTTTTGATACAGTATATATTTATTACCTAAAGGTTGTAACCTTCATCCTATTGGGAAGTGAGCTCTGGGAGTGAGCCATTCACCTTTAACAGGGTTTTGTAAATACTCCTAACAGGGTCATTGTACTTTCATTTTAAATAGTACTCCTAATAGGGCAAAGGAACTCTAACAAGTTTATAAGAATAGTACAATTATTTGTGGGTACTAATTCCCACTATGGTTTTCCTCTGATCAAGGTTTCCCTGTAATCATATCTTGTGTCATGTGTTATTGTAATATGCTTCATTTGTTGTCTAAATTGATTTGATTTTTAAGTTTCTGAAATAAAGATATGTAGACAAACACTGATTCAACCCCTTCCCTCTTAGTGTTTCTAACAATTGGTATTAGAGCTCTGGTCCTCTGAAAGAAAGTTTAACCACTTGAGGAGATCATGGATTATGCAAAAGAGAAATATCTAAAAAAGAATCTTGAAGCAGCCCTTGATGATCTTGACAGATCTGAAAAAGAAAATGAAGAACTTAAACTAAAAGTTGATGGCTCCCAAATGCTTATCAAAAAATTAAGAAAATGTCTGAAATAATGCTCTACAAATGAATTGGGAAAAATGGTCAAAAAGCTTAATCAAGAAAACATGTCTCTGAAGGACAAGATTGAAGATCTGTATGAATAGCTTATAGATAGCCTAATAGCTATTGAAGAAAATACCAAAGGAAGTAAACAATTAGATGAAGAACTTATGCAAGCAAATATGAAGATCTTGGTGTTGGAAAACATAAAGAAAAAGATAGAATCTGAACTAATAGAAGCAAAAGATAAAATTGATAAATTACACACAAGTTCTGATCTAATTCAATCACAACTTTATGCACAAAATCTAAGAGGTGATACTACTAGTGTTGGATACAGTGTAGCTCAAATTTAAATCAATGTAATGCAAAAAGGAAAAAAAGCACAAGAAGAATCTACAGAAGCAAAGAAAATTGAGAATCTTACAGAGGGTAAATCTGAACCTCCTAAAGATGAACACAAGCTAGTTAACCAAAATTGTTACACCTGTAACAAGCATGGACATTTTACAAGAGATTGTAAAGAGGTAAAAACATTAAATGGATATTTTTATTCTTGTAATAAATATGGTCATAGGCCTATACATTGCAGAACAAGTCAAAGAAATCAGTCACAACAGAACCAAAGAAATATGACACAATACAATCAGAGAAATCAACCTCAGAGAAACTATCATAACATTACATGTCAGATATGTAATTATAATGGACACACAGCCAAGTAGTGCAGAATGATAAACAATATCAATAGACCTCCAATCATTTGTCACTCATGCAACAAAGCAAGACATATATCAAGGTTTTGCAGGCCTAGAACACAAAAACAAGAAAAGCCTAAAGGATCATTGTTTGAAGAATCTGGAGAGATCAAGTTATGCAGGAGCATCCTGGGTGTAAGGGCAATCTTCCATCACCCAAAAATATTTCTGTTTGCTTTTCAATAAGGGCTACCTTGTGCAGAGATGCTATTTATGGAAACTTGCTATTTTTAGTAAGTTGGTCATACGATCTCAGAATGTTCTGATTTTGCATGTGGAGGTTCATCTCAGTCATATCAGCCTGCTAGTAAAGTATCATGGCTAGATCAGGTCTAGTTTTGAAGATATTGAAAATTTTCGGTATTGAAAACAGGGTACAGAAACTTTGAGCTCAATTTTGAAGGCTTTAGAGGCCCCGAATGAGGTTGAAACTTGGGCTGAATGAAGGTTGCTTGATTTAGGTGTTGTAGAGCGCTTCATGGAATTTCTGAAATGGGATTATAATAGTCAATCGGGTCAACTGGCGATGACTTATGGTCTCGGGAAGTTGGGCCACTTGAAATAGCAGAAAATAATTTTCCTTCAAAATTTTGTTTGGGTTTCAAAAGTCATTTTGAGCTGACTTTGATGTACTAAATTGAAAAATAAAATTATTCTAATTTTGGTCAGCCCTAAGGGCTAAATTTCTGGAACCTTCTCGAGCGGTGGAAATTGCCTATATAAAGAAGGCCCGTAGTGTTGTCGTAGGCAGTTCAGAACAGTTCAGTGTAGTAGATTTGGGTAACAATTCGAGGCTTTGTCCTACATAATATTGTAAAGGGAATGCCCATGTGGCTTTGCATATTGTAATTCTGAAAGTTTGGAATTCCACATTTGTGGAGATAATAAGAAGCCAATTTTCTATTCTTGTGAATTGTTGTTGTTTCTCTATTTCTGTTATGTGTTTGTGGTATTAAGGGGAGCACCCTTCATCATCAAGTTTGTAAAAGCTACAGAAGATTCAGGTAAAATATGGGTTGAAGTAAAGAAAGATGATGATGTCAACAAGATAGTAGATGCATCCACATTGGATGCAACTTCTACTTATGGTTAGATGACCCTCATGGTCTTAGGGGGAGCTATTCTAGCTCTAAACCCCTGTGCGGCTGGTATACTCACCTCTGAGTGTGCGCCTATGGATTCATGTATTTGGTGATGATTTGAGGAAGTATGCATGGACATATATCTTGCACCTCAACAAAAACAAAGATTTAATTTCTCAGTGTAAACAATGTTACGACATTAAGCATTAAATGCAGTAACTCTTTATAAGTCAATGAAAGATCTTTTATCCTCACTTTTACATTTGAGTTCAACTCATTCAGAGAGAACAGGAGAATTTAGCATCAAAGAATCAAAAGATAACTGTTGGTTGGTTAGCAAGGTGAATCAAAGTTGAAATGGAACCCTAGCAGATGCGTCATTCCAAACTCTCTGTGAAACCCTACTTAAGCAAGTTACAATTAAGTAATGGCTACTCCTACAGTGTTTGACATCTCTTAGAAAAAGATATATGTGTTTAAGAAGCATCCATTTAAGTTTGTGTTAGATGATATAGAAGGGGTATTCTCCAATACTCTTCTAGGAGTCATGCATGTTGAAGACATACGCACTTACATTTACTATAAGAAGAAGTTTGTTGGTGACAACAAAATAACATTTACTGTAAGAAGGATTTTGTTGGTGACACCAACATAACAATGCTCATGGCATCAATGATGAAATCAGATTACTCATTCAAGGATTAATACTCACATCTTACTGATAACCCTATTTTTGAGTATACGAATGCGCATGAGTTCTATGAACTAGAATGGGTTAAAATTTTACTCAGTAGGATTCATGATGATCTGTATTGGATTGGTGAAGTTCCTATCTGCATTACTTCTGACCTCATTCATGAGATGACTAGACTCTTCAAGGTTGGACTTGTTCTTCCTACTGGAAATGATGTAAAGAAACAGGTTGAACAGGCTTGCTTGTTTAGGAGTGATAGGCGCAAGATGACTGTTGATCCCATTGTGGAAGAAGACATAAAACTCCTCACCATGAAACATGGTTACAAGTTTTAGCATGCAAGCATACTAAATAGTGTATCTGCAGCTACAATTCTGGCAGTAATAAGGATGGCAAGAGATAACACATAGTATAATCTCTATGAGATATTGCGTGCACAACTAATTGAGAACATTAGAGCTATCAAGCATGACATGAGAAAAATATTCAAATTTGGCTCATTGATTATCTACCTATACCTCCACATTGTTGGTAAAGTCTCTAATCTTTACCTAGACAAGAGCAAACCTACTATGTCACAAATTTCATTAAAAGCTACATCAGAAAGCAGTGTAAAGGACTCTATGGATATGGAGATCAATACATTTACGATCAAGATGCAGAAGAGGTTTAGAATACCAGAAAAGATAGTTGAAAAGTACAAGGACACCATATGCTTAATGGTGGAAACTAACTATACTTGCATGGAAGTAATTGAGCCAAGAACCAAATGGATCCACCCACTTGGTTATGAAGTTGAAGAACATGTGTTGGAAGGATATGCACAAGTTTTTTTGTCTGCGCCTAAAGATCCAAAAGAGCCTAGATGGGGCACATACAAAGAGAAGACAAATCAAGTTGATTCTATCTTATACAGTGGATATAATAAGAGGAAGGCATCAAGAATTACATCTAACATCCTAAAAGTTCATGGGGTCACACAAGAAGACCTAGATAAAGCTAGGGAAGCTAAGATTGCAAGAGAGCTTAAACAAACATCTGCAGAAGTCAAGTTAGAAAAATCAGATGATATCCACAAGAAGAAAAAGAAGAAATCTGATGAAGGTACATATGCACCCTCAACTACTATTGACCTGGAATGCTCTCCACCTTCAGTACCAAGAAAATTGACTAGAAGAAGGAAGCAAGTTCCCACAAGTCACCCATCTTAAAGGACAACACAAAGCAAAGTAAAGAACACTCAAGCACCTCCTGAGGTAGGATTCAGACCTAGTCTAACAATCTTAAGGAAAAGAATCATTAAAGAAGGAAGAATAGTTTCAATTTAAAATGTTTATGACAAGTACCAAGAGATAGATAAATCATAAATACATTCTATGATTATCTCTCATATGATCAAGTTTAAAAGGTCAGTATTGGAACTCAATACAGTCATTCCAGAAAAAGTATGGAACATACTAGACCTATTAAAAAGACAAGCAATAGAGGAAGATATGAGGATTAGAGAAGAAACATTAGACATTATTTGCTCACATGATGAGAAGGCAATTTTGTTAGATTTGGTAAAACCTCATCTAAGAACCAAAACAAGAACTCTTCACATTACGAACAAAGAGTATGATTTAGTTGGAAAAGAGACTAAAAGAGCATTTGAGAAAGTGTTTTTGGATAGACACATGTATCCATCAATGATGCCTATAGCTAAAGTGACTCCAGTCCCCCCCAAATAGGATAAAGAACCATAGATTCTTAATGTGCCTATGACATGTCCATAGGATTCAGTGCCCAAAGTTACATCACCCTCTGATACAGTCAAGGATTCAGATGAAACCATTGTGATAAATGATGTTGAGATCACCATGTTAGCATCATAAAATGACATAGATAAGTTTGAGGAAGCATTTGTAAGTACTAAAGAAGCTGAAAAGGTATGCACTGATAATACTTATTTGCAGAAAGAAAAAGTTCATGCAGGAGAAACACCAGGAGAAGATGAAGAGAGAAAGGATGAACCTAATGAACCACCCTCTATGGATATCCCAATGAAAATTGAATATATGGATAGTCAAAATTCTATATTCACTCCATCTATCAAACCATCAGTATCATTATTGTCAAGCTTGACCCTCGACTCAGCAAACCTAGATGCATGGGGAGAAGAAGACCTGATTAAAATCAGTGTATTAGCCATGGAGAAAGCCAAAGAGAAATAGTTATGAGAAACCCTCTCTTTCTAGAGTTAGTAAACATTCTGAATAATCTAGTGTCAACAGAGAAGAAATTGGAAAATATCCAGTCAATGGATGATGTTGACAGCATCCTAACTTGCTCCAAAGAAAACTTCACAAGTTTAGTAGACTCAACTACTAAAACTACAGAAGAGAAGTAAAAAAAGGAACGATTAGATGAACCGATAAAGAAATTCCAATTAGATCTAAACTCATTGAATATTGGTCAAACAATTCTGAAAGAGTTAGCAGCAAAAGGCAGGAAGGTGATAGCAAATTGTATGGACAGAGGAAAATTCACTTCTGAGCACATTAAGAAGATTGAAGAAGCAGACATCTTGGTTGAAAACATCAGGGAATTAGTTGAAACATCCTCCCAAGACATCAACATCTGCAAAAACATTTATCAAGGGAAAATAGAAAAGATTTAAAAAGCCAAGATAGAGATTAGCAAGATAAGGACCAAGCAGACCCAACTGATAAATGCACTTGTGCCCTCCTTAGTTGTATTGAAGGAGAACATCAAATAGATACATACAACCATTTTCACATACGATCAAGGCATCTACATGGATCTGACAAAAATGGAGAAGCTCACATATGCATTATGCACCCATCTTCAGACTATTGATGCACTCAAGGCATTCTGGCAGCAAGAGATCAAGAATCTTCAGATTGCTTACCCAGATGTGTACTCAAAGTAAGTACATAGGTCTTTCATTTTTGGCACCTTTTTCATTAATTTAAAAGGGGGATTAGTGTATATAAAGGAGTATGATATTTGTAGCCGAAGTTATGTTGTACAGAAAACTTACAATTTTTGTTGTTAAGCCAAAGTTTAAGTAACTTGGCCACATTCCTTTGTTGCCATTAATGACAAAGGGGGAGATTGTTGGACAGTTGACACTCAAGGTGTATATGAATAATTTTATGTTGTCATTATGGAAACAAAGTCATATGAATTTTTGACAAGTAAGTTCACAACTTTGAAGATCAAAAATTGGCTAAGTATAGTAGACAGAACAGAACAGAGATATGTAGTTGATCAGAGCACTAGCGCACATGCGTACAATCAAATCAGACTATGTGCTTCCATACTTAAGATTTATGATATTTCATTAAGCTTATTCTATACATGCATGGTATGGTATGATAGTATGGAGAAGTTACAGCAAGATTAAGTGCCACTAGCAGTTCAGAAAATGGAGTATGAAGCCGACCTCAGATTTTGGATTAGCGTATAATATCTTATTTTGTAATGGCCATGCACCTATTGTAATAATTTTTTAATTTTGTCTTTAACACTCATGTAAACACACTTAATCCAAATTTTTTGGAAGCATTTTTTATGTTATTTTTGGGTCGACTAAGGTCTTGTTTTTGGTCGTGTCTATTCAGGCATGTATATATACTTGACATGTAATTTTGTATTAAGTGTAAGAGTGAAAATAAGTAGAGAAGATATCTAGAAGATCAATATGATCAAATCAGTATGAAGTAGAAGTATTCAAAATATTAAAGCATCAGTGCATAAAAGGAACTGATCAGACAACAGTGTCATTACAGCAGTTCATCTTTTGATATAGTATATATCTATTACCTAAAGGTTGTATCCTTCATCCTATTGGGATGTGAGCTCTGGTAGTGAGCCATTCACCTTTAATAGGGTTTTGTAAAGAATCTAACAGGGTCATTGTACTTTCATTGAAAATACTACTCCTAACGGGGCAAAGGAACTCTAACAAGTTCATAAGACTAGTACAATCATTTGTGGGTACTAATTCCCACCGGGGTTTTCCTCTGATCAAGGTTTCCCCGTAATCATATCTTGTGTCATGCATTATTCTGTTATGCTTCCTTTTTATCTAAATTTATTTGATTTTTAATTTTATGAAATAAAGATAAGTAGACAAACACTGATTCACCNTTCCCCCCCCCCCCCCCCCTCAGTGTTTCTAACACATTTGTGTAGTGCATGCCATGTTAACAAGCATATGTTTTATTTCTTCATAACCCATGCATGTTTTGTAGAACTAAAACTTATGCTTTTAGTTATACATAATCCGCACATGTTATGTAGAACTAGGGAAGCTACTTTTAGTCTTACCATACCTGTGCAAGTTTTTTAGTACTAAGGAACCCATGTGCATTATGGTTAGGTAAGAGGTTTGGATGAAGACCCTAAGGCTTGTAAGTCCTTTTCTCCTCCATTTCTCTCCCTTTACACATCTTTTGATATTCTAAAATGATTTCTAGACTTCCTCATCCTCAGGTTTACACATCATCAAGTGGGTATCTATAAAATTACCACCATAATCTTGTGCGTCTTCTCAACTTTCTAACCATATAATTTTTTGTATTTTTGGACAAAGTTAGTATAGTAAACTTTAATTTTATTTACTAGTATCTTCATAGTCCTCAGAGACATATGTCTACCATTTTCTTAATAATTTTTGATACACTTGACCAAATTCAAAACAAATTATGCAATGCCCCACCCAAGAATCCTTAGAAACAAGGATAAAACCAATACTAGGGTAACAATATTTTTTTTAAAAGGGAATACATAATGCATATCATGGCATAAAGTAGAAGACTAACACAACACCAAGAACTCCCAAGCATGAACCAACACCAATACACAATACTAACTACATGATTGACATACAAGATACATCCAATTACTACATTATTTCATGATGATTCATTTTTAACCCAAGGTACAATTCCTACTGTGATTAAGTCATACAAGTCCATTTACCAAATTAATGCAAAGACAACTATGAATACCATACACTTATGAAAAAATTTAATACGCAATCTATCATAATTGGGGAAGGTGTAATGCTAAAAAGGGTATCTGGAAAGCCAACTTTTATCTTTCAACTGAAGGCTAAAATTCCTTTTGTCTACCATATGAGTAACACTAGAGAAATGTCAAATGAGTATGTATAGCTTCCCATATGAGTATCCATAGGTTTTCATACAAGTAACTCTAAAAATTGATATGAGTGTGCAGGAACTCGTACGAGACCCTATAAGGTCACATACGACAAACTATACAAACTTGTATGAGAGCCTATAGCTACTCGTACGAGATACTATATTTCCAGCCCAAGATGAAAGGTCATGAAATTCTAAGCTAAAACAATGAAATTATCTCCACATCGGGGAGTACCAGAAGTGGAAAAATCAAGGAGGTAAACACTCAATTACCCCAAAAGTACAAATACATCAACATGAAAGAACCTAAGCATCTAAAACATCTATCTCAATTACATAAGCATAAATACAAGAATTACAATGAATCATTGAAAGTAACATGAAGAACAAGTGACTAACATGTTCCAATTCTGCATCAGGAAGAAGATTGTCTTTGTACACCGATCCCCAACAATGGTATAGGTGAGAAACATCACCCAACCATGTGGTACCTATAGGCCCACCTCTTCATGCTAAATGGAGATAATGACCCAGACACATTCACATAAAACACACCCAAGCAAGAGGCTACACACACCAATCAATGCATGACACAAGGTACACAATGAACATGAATGTAATGTAGTATTTTAGGTCACTACTAAGAACACACTAAGTATACTATGTAGGGAATATAGTGGAGTGTCATTTCCTGGATTGTACTAGCCCAAGCGGTATGGGGTATGCTCAATCAACACTCACAGAAGGCCTCATATTGTGTCCTCATACCAGCTCGTGCAGGAGACTCGCTATCGTCAAAAATTGGACCCTCACCCTTGGTACTCCCAAGTGACAGCCATTGGAACTCTTAAGTGACATATGGTATGGTAAATAAAATCCCTCAGGAGGCCACATACCATATAGGTGAAACTCTTATCTTCTTATTAATTTTTACTACCCATTTGTTTATTTGGTTATCACTTTATTAAAACCTCTTCATGTTACCTTGTCGGCCACTTCTGAGCTGGGATAATCATGAGAAGCCACTACACACCTCTACCCATACATACCCATTTTCACCATATGAAGAGTGCCAAAAGGAAATCCAATTCCCAACCTAACTCCCAAATGAACAAATGCTCAACTGGCCTATATCTAGGAGTCTGGATCTCGCAAGATCCAACATAAGCACACTTACATGCACATGAGTGAACACAACCAACACCATGTAACTAAGAAATTTAATGATAAAAAAGGTGCTAGATTCAAGGAATGAAAATTCACATAATTATAAACCTCACTTAGGAACACACGTCTGAGTTAAATCTACAAGAGATAAACAAAACAAACAAAATCGACCAAAAGGCCAAAACACGTTGATGGATCACTTTCAGATTGGGATAAGAAAATATTGGGAATGTCCTCTATCCATTCTAAATCCATAATCCTACTCCTTATAGAAAATTATACCAAAAACATAACTCAAAACATGCCAACAAGGCAACAAACAAGAACTGGGCGACACAAAATGAGGTGATGCCAAAAACACTCAAAATTAAAATTTTTTGTAATCCAAAAAAGTCAAAAACCCATTTCTAAAACATGCACAAAATACCAAAAATATAATAAAATTTAACTTCTGGGCACACACCCAAAATCTGGCAGCATAACTAGGTGTAAATCATAATTTCTAAAGTATGAAAACACTAAAATACTCATGCCCACCCAACCGGGTCATGGAAATGCATGAAAATGAAGGAGAACACTAGTTATCAACCCCCAAACAATTTAATATTGAAAGAATGAACAAAAATGAAACAAAATGAAGAAATTAAGGAAGCCCTACCTCACACGGCTAGTAAAAACCAAGAAAGGGTAGAAAATTGTGAAGAGTCAGTGAAAACATAAATGGATCCACAAGAAGGTAAGGAATCGTGACACGGTTCCAATGAGCTGCTACCCACAAAAATCCTATGAGCGGATCAAACACAAGGAGCAAAAGATCAAATTTTTCCAAAAAGGTTTTTGGAGCAAAACTTCTAATTTTCAAAAGGCCAAAAAGGGAAGTGAGTTGAAAAACTCACTTTTTTCCTCTTATAAGCACTTTTTAAAAAGTGACTTATAAATTAGGTTACTAAACCATTTAATAAACTAATTGAGTAAAACCCCAAAATAAAATTAAATAATTCCAAGCATATGGAATTCAACTATGACAAATTAGCACGAAATAAATAAAATAAAAACAAACATTAAAATTCCCTTGAATAATTAAAGCCAACATTAAAATTAAATAACTTCCATGAAAACTATGAAACCCTAAATGCACAGACACGCTCACTGGTCAATTCATGTAATGCATTATGAATCCAGATTTACCACAATAACTGAAGGTTTAATAATAGTAATAAAACTATAGATACGTTACCCATGCAAGGATGACATTGGCTCAACATGAATGACCAAGGTCACTGTCTCCTAGTGCCACTGTCAGGGATATAGGTACACACTCAAACCTTGTACTCAAGATGAATGTACCTGGTACCTATTTATTAAATAAGAAAACATCAAGTGTAGCTGCTCAATCATATAAATAGTTGATGCACAACCAAATACATAATTACGTGAAGGAGAAGGGGACATCGTGTGGATCTCGCAAGCAAGTGACTGTAAATCTATCTCACTTTGTACTACCACCAATGGGAACTATACATAACGGTGGTGAAGTATAACATCACAACATATATAGTCACATGAGAATGCATTAAAATTAAAACATTAAATAACCATTTACAACCATATGAGCATATAACTACTGAAAATAAAAGACATTCATCCACAACATAATTATTGTTAGTAATAACTGAGAGGGGGGGTGAATCAGTGGCTTCAAAAACTTATCCTTAAACTTAACCACCAATCAATAAATCTCGGATTATTATGTCCGTACAAGATGCATGCCATGAAATACTAATAATGATTTAATTGTCTGTCGGTTTTCCTTTTCTGACCTTGCTTTCCTTGATTACCAATAAGCAACAAAAACTATTTATCGACACTCAGTAAATATGCAGAGCATACCGATCAATCAAGAAATGCATATGTGAAATGTAAAATAGTAAAGTAATAAACCATACACACATAACACATGGATTTTAATGTGGAAACCCTGTTAAGGGAAAAAACCACTGGGACCAGTACCCCAAATTTTCACTCTTCTAAAGTGAGCCCTGTTAGGATCCAACCCTGTTAAAGGTTACAAACACACTGTTAGGTGTAACCTTGTTAGAGGATTTTATACATAGAGGTTGTCACTTAGTATCGGGCATCTATTTTCTACCATAATTGAATCAGCCTCCTTCTTAGGCTATCAATAGGCTTTAGGAAAATCTTGCTACCATCCTTGAATCAGCCTTCTTCTTAGATTATCAATAGGTATCTGACAAGTCCAATGCTACTTTCATGAATCAACCTTTTTGGCACTCCTTGGGATGTACCTCAATATATAGAAGACTGTTAAGTTCTACTCTATTAAGAGACTTGATGCTTCAATGGTTAAACTAAAACATAATGACCTATTTCTAATGTAAATTGAATTGTAGATTTTCAGATCTATTTAAGTACATTACCTCTCTGATCAATGTATCAATTCAATTCTTTGTTCTCCACACTTTCTTCTCTATGATGCTGTGCTTCACTATTCATGGGTGTCTGTATAATTCTTTAGCTCTCCTTCAACTTGATTGATCATCACTGTATGAAGTTATCCTTCATTAGTTTCTCTTTAGCATCCTCTTATTATTCACTCCCCTTTCATGTGATGCAGAAATGAATTAAGCTTGTCTCTTATATAGACTTGATATTCACCATTTCTTGATTCTTGATTCTTGGCATGAAAAACAATATAGCCAATTTGATTTAAAGCATAACTCCTAATTTATCTCGTAGTTATCTTTATGCCAATTTTACAAATCTTCTTTAAATCAATCACTTAACTCTGGTCAAATAAAACAATGAAAACAACCAGTTAAGTCTATCTTTAGCTCTTGCTAGCTAGATATTTTGTCATTTTCTGAACTCTTTGTTTTGTCGGTCAACTCAATAGTTAGTCATTGGTGACAACTGCCAGTTCCATCGGTGTGACTCTAGTCAACTTCAGGATCTCCATCTGTAGGGCATCATTGGATTTTTCTCGTCAGGAAACTCTATTCTCAGCTTGTCAGACATCCTATGATTTTGCTTCATCGGGAAACACTGTCTTCTGCTCATTGGGTATCATTGTGACTTTTCTTCTTTGCCTTTACCAATGGTGTGCACTATGTCGGTGTTATCTATCACTTAGTGAATACTTGACTTTTATGCATTGCTAAAAGTATAATCTTTGTTCCATTGATTCTCTGAAGTCTTTGGCATTTTGTATATGACTGTACAGATGATATCAATTTGACATTAGTGACAATACAAACCATTAACTGATTTAATGTCTTGCATTATCTTCAACTTAACATAATCAAACATTCAATCCGTTACATGTCATCAATCTCTCCCTTTGGAATTGATGGCAACAAACTTATATTATCACACTATACAATTTCTAATACAATATGAAATACAATTGTTGAGATTCATCAAACTACCAAATAGTGTTTGATAACCGATAAAAATGTCTGACCATCGGTAAGCTCTGTGTTATCTTAGATTTGATTCTTGTAGCTCTCTATGTTTCCTGTTTTGATGTGTTGAGTCCTTTCCTTGTGTCAATATCTCTCTTTTGACTATTTTTCTTATTTGATGTCTTTGTCTCTTGTCAACAACTCTCCCTTTGTATTAACTCCTTTATACAAACTCTCTCCCTATGGATATGATATCTCCCTGTTGGAGTAATCTGATAATGGATAATCTTTCATCTTTTTCTTAAAACTATGATAATATGTAAACTTTCTCTCCCTTTGACAACAATGCCAAACAAATATCTCATAGATATCTAACATTAATGTCAAGTGATCTTTTCTCTCCATCCATAATATATTCCTTGAATTTCCCTTATCCATCAGCAATACAACAATATGTCTGGTGCCCGGTTCTGATATATACCTTTTTGTATATAGATGTATCTTTGAAGTTCATCTTTTTGCTTGCATCAACATGAATGATATTATGATAATACATAGGCTGATGCATCCTTCAGTCTTTTACTGATTGCTAGATAAGGATTTGACCCCTAGTCTCTTTCTCAAGTACTCAAATGTATCCTTGGGTAGTGGCTTGGTGAAGATATCAACCAATTGTTCTTTTAATTGCACATACTCAAGTATCACCTCTTTTTCTTGAACTTGTTCTCTTTAATAATGATACTTGATTGCAATGTGTTTAGTCTTTGCATGCATGACTAGATTTTTGGAAATGTTTATTTCACTGGTGCTATCACATTATATAGTCACTAGTTCTAAGATCTTCATATGCATACCTTCTAGCAACTGTTTGATCCATGCAATATTTGAGCAATTTGTAGTAGCAAAAACATATTCTGCTTCTGCAGTAGATTGTGAGACACATCCCTGCTTTTGCCTAATCCATGTGATAAGTCTATCACCCATAAATAATTCTCCTCCAATTTTTCTCTTCCGGTCATCAAGGTTTCCAGCTCAATCAGCATCAGTAAACACCTTAAGTTCAAATTTGCCTTCTCTTCTATACCATAAGCCAAATTCCTCAGTATTCTTCAGATATCTTAGGATTCTTTTCATAGTAGTAATATCTGATTCCCTAGTGTTAGCAGAAAATCTAGCAACAATTCCTACTGCATGTGCAATATCTAGTCTGGTGTGTACAACATACATGAGTTTTCATATCATTGATATGTACAAAGTTTGATTTACCTCTGTTGTCTTGTCTTCCTTTGTTAGCTTACATCCACTAGCCATCAGTGTTCCAACTAGTTTGAAATCTTCCATCTTGAATATTTTCAAGACTTCTTTGATGTATTTGGACTGTGTAATGAAAATACCTTCAATTTGTTGAATGATCTATAGACCAAGAAAGAAATTGATCTCTCCAAACATTGACATCTCAAATTATTTACTCATCTCATCAACAAATGATTTGCATAGCATATCATTGCATCCAACTATGATGTCATCAACAAATATTTCAGTAATCAAAGTGTTAGCATCAAAATCTTCTTTTAAATAAAGATTACTATTTTCACTAATCCTTATGAATCCAATACTTATTAGATAGGAATGAAGTCATTCATACCAGGCTCTAGGAGCTTGTTTTAATCCATACAAGGCTTTGTGAAGTCTACATACCATGTTCCTCTTGTCTAGATCTACAAACCCTTCTGGTTGTTCAATGTATACCTCTTCTTCAAGTATTCTATTTAGGAATGTTGACTTGACATCTATTTGATATACTTTGAATCCTTTGTATGTAGCATAAGAAAGTATTATTCTTACTCCTTCTAGCCTATAAATGGGTGCAAAGGTTTATCCATAGTCTATACCTTCTTCTTGTGCATACCGCTTGCATACTAGTCTTGCTTTGTTCCTTGTGACTTCTCCATTTTTGTTCAGCTTATTCTTGAATATCCATTTTGTACCAATGACATTCTTGTCATTTGGTCTTGGCACAAGTGACCATTTTTTTTCTTCTCAATCTTCTCAATCTCATCATTCATAATACTTATCCATTCTTCATTATCTAGTGCAGCAATTACAGATTTTGGCTCAAACTCACAAATTAAACAATTTGAGTTTAAAGACTTACTTCTTGTTCTTGTACCAGCTTTCTTATCTCCTATGATCTAGATCTCTAGATGGTTCCTTCTTACATATCTTGCAAGCACAAGTATAGCTCTTTGTGTGTCAGCTTGATCATTATTTTGATCTTCATTCAGTTCTTCATTACCTTTCACATTATCTTGATTATTATCCTGATCGTCGGTAACAGTAGTTTGACCGTTGGTAGCAACATTCTATTGTTCTAGGATTAAGCACTGTTGCTTGGGCAGAGTGTTGGGTTCTTCACAATATAAAAACTTGTTGTATTCCTTTGGTTCTTTTGTGCTTTCCAGCTCATTCTTTTCTGCAAATTCATCAATCTTTACATTTGCACTTTCAACTATTTTGTTAGATGCCTTGATAAGACATTTAAAATCTTTTCTTTTGGTAGAATACCCCAGAAAATACCTTCGTCACTTTTGGCATCAAGCTTTCCATTTCTATCATCCTTTAAGACATAACATTGACTACCAAAGATCTTGAAGTAACTTACATTGGGTGTTTTAACATACCATAGCTCATAAGGTGTCTTCTTTGTGTCCTTCAATTGTACTCTATTAAGTGTGTAGACAGCAGTGCTGACAGCTTCTCTCCAGAATATTTGGGTGATGTCTTTGTCTATCATCAGTGTTCTTGTACAATCAACTATTAATCTATTCCTTCTCACAGCAATCCCATTTTTCTTTGGTTTTCTTGGTGCAAAAACCTATCTTTTATACCATGCTCATTACAGAAATTAGTGAATTCATCTGATATAAATTCTCCTCCTCTATCTGATCTCAAACATTTCAAATCCTTACCACTTTTTTTTCTACCATAGCCTTATACCATTTAAACATCTTGAGTGCTTTAGATTTATCTTTTAAAAACATAACTGTCATTGTCATGCCCTGCAAGGGAACCGGGGAAGAGAACAAAGATTCTCTTTATAAAAGAAAACCTAAGTAATGATTTATGAAAAATTTTGAATTTTTAAAGAATTACATGAACAAAACATAGTTTAACTTAGATTCCTCCAA
>MU226001.1:1013166-1026710 GCA_018584345.1 Thuja plicata
TTTATAAAGAAATACAAAGTACTTTCATTTCAATTTTCCATTTAAATCCATTTTTATTCCTAAGTATCCTTAATGAATGAGATAACTTTTAAAGAAAATAGAATCATCTAAATCATTTGATACATTACAAATATTACATTTTTTTTCAATAGCTTTTCACTTAATCAACAATAATGAGAAACATACTACTTTACTTGGAATGTTACAAAATCCTTTTCTTTTCCAACATCATATACACAAAGTTCATGCTTTCCCTTTTCTTTTTTTTTCCTAAGTCTACCCATTACAAATACATCATTTTGAAGTACATTTATGATTACATTACATTCATCTCCTCTTGGGAGGTAACAATAATTTTACATCATGAAAGATAAAGTCTTCATTCTTCCAAACTGGAACATTAAGCAGGCATGAATCCTCAAGCACCACATCCACAAAATATACCTTGATAAAAATATTTACCACCCAACCACATGGATACCAAAAGGCCCACTCCCCTTTGCTAGGAGATAAACACCAAGGTCCACAAAGAAGGGATAGCTAGGCCATACCTAGGGTTGGGTAACCTTTCCCAAATAGCAAATGAAAGAAGATCAAAGTATAAAATCTTTTCACAAAGGTTCTAAGGCTTGGTAGAAACTCTAAGAAACAACCTAAGTGAGTGTCATCACATAGACCTCGCCCCTTGGGTTTTCCTGGTACTAGCCACTTCGGGCCCCGGCCCCCAAGTAGGCACATGTGGAATTGAATGTCTTTCGTACAGACAAGCACCATTCGATTGTACCTACACATAGGTACCTTCTCCCACTCCCATCCATAGCCTTTACTAGCGCTAATGGAATGGGTGAGGTGTACATTAATATTTTTATTGTTTGAACCCATTCCCATAATTTTAATTAAATTTTCACTTGTTAAATAACTCTTCAGTCGGTTATCCTGGTTCTAGCCACTTACGGCCCTGGCCTTGCACTGAGAGCCACTCACTTAGTGTTCTTAGGTTTTCTACCCTTAACCCACACATCACAAATACATCATACATGTAGTTAAAACACATCATAAACACATTTGAGAACTGCATCAAAGAATAGAAAATAAAAACGTAGTTTAGGGATGTTTAGGAAAATTAGGAACGTTTTGGGAGGCCTAGAATGGTCCTGATCCTCCTAAACAATCCTAAAACCTAATCCTACTTCATACACACATCCTAACCCTATCAAAGCATCTAAATGCACCATATAACCTCCATCAAACATGTAAGGAACATATTTAAAGTTACACAAAATTTCACATGCCAAAACACAATGCTCTATAAAATCTCACGTGCCTAAAATTTAACTAAGTCTGATTTTTTTAAAAAAATCTAAAATCTAGAAGTTGCATCTTAACTCCTAAGAACTGAAACCTATTTCAATCATCCTGAAAGGTACCTAATTTCTTTATACAAGTATTAATTAAAGTATCAAACTTATATTCTTATACCTAAATGTTATACTTGTATAAACAAACCTTTATAATACTAAATTGTATACACAAACCCTAAATGTTATGCCTTAATAATACTAACTTGAACTTGACATTAAATACAACTCCAGAATAATTAATAATGAAAAAAACCCTACTCTCAAAAAAAACTCAGGAGTGAAATCAACAACAACAAATTATAACACAAACTCGGGATTCTATATATGAAACAAACCCTAAATCCAAACACGACAACAAAATATTACTAGTAACTTTGAATTGAATCAAATTGTAGGTTATGCATTTCATTCACCAAACTGCATGATTCTTCATAGAATGACAAAACCTACAAGGTGACTAAAATATGCGCGTTCCTACAGAATGATAGAAAATGACAGAAAACTACAAAACAAAACAACGCCCTAGATCTAGACGAAGAAAGGTGGTGCTAAACGGGTATGGAATAGTAGGGTTGGAATAATAGTTCAAAATCCTGGAAGAACTATTCAGATTATACAAATATATGAACAACCAATACATATTTAATCATCTTTTATTTTAAACTATCTCCTACCACATAGAAGACAAGACATAGGAACATAATCACAAATCTACATTGGATCCTACATTAATTCAGCTAGTAGCTATTCAATATAGAATTTCAGGAATACATGGAAACACACGCCCATAAGAGGAAGCACAATAGTTTAAGAAATAATATATCATAACTATCCTTTCCCCTGAGACTATTTAACAAAAAAGTACAACCATGTTATAATAGAATAATCCTCTTTTGAATGGCAGGCTCACAGTAAACAACAAGAACAAAATGGAAATACAATCAAGAAACAAACACTCAAGAAGGATTATCTCTGGGATTTATCCTACCTGGAGTCTAGCAAAGAGAAACCATTGGAGAGCAGAAGATCCAAGATTTCCAACCTACTCCAAGAACTCCTTCAAATTCCTCCTATAGTCAAGATCCAACCTCTTCCAGAAGCAATCTCATTCACATCCTCTCAGAGAAAAATCAATTCTCTCTTCTCTAAACTATAGCAATATTCTATCAAAGATAAAGCCTCTCCTCAAATTAAAATTTCCTATGCCAACTCATCACACATAGGAAAGTCTTTCCTGTAAATAGAATGGAGGAGGTTGTTGCACTTGTAATCCAACCAATGTAACCATCCCAACTATCCATCAGTAAATAATTAAGCTTAAACAATGTTATTAAAGTCTTTCCGAGAAGAGATATAACTATATTTACCTATTACCATAATCTAATTTATGTTTCCTTTATTTAAGAAAGGTAATAGCAGTTATTATTTCCAACACATTTACCATACCAATAACTCATTTAATTGTTATTAATATAATGCAATAATTACTTACTCACCAACAATTATATAAATATATGTATGCATATGCATATGTGTGCACCCATATGCCTATGTCTACATATATTATTATTAGTATAAATATTATTGCAAACATAATATTATTATTATAAAACATATTATTTATTCATACACTAATCCATATTCTTTACAAAACACAATAGTGATATATAAGGTGAAATATACCACTATTATTAAAACATTTATTATTATCATAGGCATTTTATTATTATGAATATTATAATATCATATAATTCTTTATTATTATTGATATTAAAATCACAAGATTTGATCATATACTAACTCATTCCTAACAAGATACGCTAGTACATAAGTAGCTACTAATAAAGATAAATTACTAAATTATACCTTCACATGAACAATAATTCACCTCAATAATCTACTAACAAAATTGAACATACCATGAAGACAATTAGAGCTACCATACTCAAAACCTCATCTTCAAAGAATGCAAAAGACAAGAAACAAACTACAAGATCCACAAAACCAACAAACTGAGAGGACACATAAATACATCATCCACACAAGGGACTGACTCAGGAACTCCCCACCCAAAGGTAAAAGGATGAGAGGTAGAGTTCCTTCCTATGGAACCTGGTGATATCTTTGTAACAACAACAATGATCAAGGATTTTGAGGGATCACTCAGACCTACGAAGCCAGGTGGAGATGATACCCATTACCTGCACTCCTGTATCACCAAGAAGAGATACATGGATACATATGGATATACATACAAATCAGATATATGCAAGCAGATGACCAGGATTGATACATCCTGTGGACCTCACTAAGTGAGTAACTATGACTTCATCCTGAGTCATGAATACACATCAAACACATATTCATGAAACATAAAACACCATAATAATGGTTAGATTCTAATCCTTGGGTTAGATTCATAAAACATATAAAAATAGATGGTTTTCTAATCTCGTAAACATATAAATGATAACCGTAAATGAGCATATCAATCATCTGATAAACATATCATCATCAACAAAACATAAATGTAAATGTATAGTTCTAACCATCATAATAGAATGTCCAAATCAGAAAGTCCAAGTATCACCATAGGAGAGGGTATTACAGTCATCATTCTAGAGCAATCATCAACAAAGAGAATAAAATATCTATCTTTATAATAGCTCTTTGTCCTCATAGGTCCACATAAATTAGTATGGACTAATTCTAGAATATCATCAGATGTATGGGTTTTACTTTTGAAACTAGACTTTTTCATTTTACCTTTTTGACAATTTTTGCACATGATGTTGTCTGGCTTTGTCATTGTCGATAAGCCTCTTACATTTATTCTTCTTCTTATCTTTATCATGTTGTCAAAATTCACATAACACAATCTTTTGTGCCACAACCATATGTCTTCATTTCTAGTCATTAAGAAAGTGGTGTTAGTATCATTCAGATGGAATAAGTTACCTTTAGTCTGTTTACCGATACCAATCAGTTTTCCTGATTCATTGAAGATCTTTGCCTTCTTGTTCTCAAATGCTACTCTTTGACCTGAATTATTCAGTTGTGAAACACTCAATAGATTATAATTCAATCCTTTTACCCAATAAGCATTTTCACATTTAATTAGGTTATTTAACATTATAGTTCCTTTACCTTCAATCGAACAAGGTGTATCATTACCCATTCTTACTGTACCACCATTATAATAACTAAAAAGTGTTAACCTTTTCTTTGTCACTGGTCATATGGTGAGTGCAACCACTATCTATAATCTAGATGTCATTCTTGTTGAACTGCCTCACAATAGGTGTGGAATAATCATGCTCAAGGCCTTTCTTAGGAATGGTTATTCAATCTAAGGACTACTTCTCCTGTTATGAGGTTCCTTAAGGAGTCATTCTGCTTATGTTGCAAGAAGGTAAAAATGCATAAAATAAACCTACACTAGTGCTACAGGAAAAGAATATATTTATCTCCTTACTAAAATGAATGCTAGAAATTGCAAGCTCTACTTAAACCTATACTTTCAACCTAGAACATCCATTATAACTATTCTTGCAGATGCTGCAAGAACATTCATAAGGTACAATGCTGCAGGAAGAAATTGTAACTTCTATCTGAAATACTGGAAATGCTGAAAATGCTGGAAGGAAATATATTCTATTCTAACCTATTCCACTTCCCAAGTGGGCCCCCTTGGTTGGTTTCTACTAATCTATTAACACAGAACGTAAACCAAGAATTACTTCATTATATTTCAAAAACTCATTACATAAAAATAATACATGCAACTTGAAATAGATTGCTGTAAGATATAACAGTTTTCGTCCAGAAAATTCTTTCTCTAACTTTCCTATCTAACTTCAAACTATCGGTCCAATCCCTATATATAGAGGATCGAACACTTATTATAAAACAAAAAATAAACTATCTTGCTGAAAACATGTTAGAGAAGAAGATGGAAATGCAATAGCCCGCGGTGTGGGTAATAAAGCTCGACGACCAGTTCAACATAATAAAGTGTAGAGGGAATATAGAAACACTACATCCCTGCATCCTAGAATAATGGCTCCTCCATTGTAGAAGCTATGTTTCCTGGTGCTATGATGATCACTCTATCGTAGCTGGTCCTCAACAGTCTTCCTTGAATGTTGTTGACCACTCTCCAGCCACTTTCTTTCCTGTCAAGTTAGTTATGATGTGGAAATATTCATGAAACAAGCTTAATCAAATTAAATCTAGATATTAGAACATATATTCTGATGGTTTTATGAAATACTACACTATATGTATAATATTAGAAAAATATGTCACAAACATCTACCCATGGTTTATCAGTTCTATCTAGACTTTATCATAATTTTTGACTGGCTAGGCTCTCAAATGTTTTGTCAGAAACTAGAATAGAGTATTTAAAATTATACAAAATAAAGGCAATAATTTGGCCTTATCATCTGCCCCTTGGTTAATCAAATGCTTGTCCTCAAGCATTGCACCTTCTAGTAATTGACCTAAAGTCACCAACTTCAGTTCTTCCTTGCCTCTGGCTCTTAAAGGAGTAGTAGAATCCTCTTGTTATTTCCCAAAATTCCCTTCTGTGATCCTCCTATAGCCTATCAAGTCTAGCAGTGTTGATGTCATACAAGGGCCAAAGGAGCATGGGTGGCTACATTGTGAGTAGATACCAGAGCCCCTACCTAATTTGCCTACCTAGCTCCATGTATTTTAGTGCTCAATGTATGGCTGCTTCAAGGTTAATGGGGCTGTGTGGTTCTAACCTTTTGAATGCCTCTGATAATCTGCCCCATCTACTTCTGGCACTGGTTAAGGCTCTTTGGAAGACAAAATAAGACATGCTGTCATATTCTGCATGTACATCAATTCTGAGCTTAAAAATTTTATCTTTGATTTCTTTTTTAATCTTCCCATATGTCAGTCTGAACCAATCCCTGAAGAATACTTCTAGTTGACTACTTTTTGCCATTAATGGTAGGGGTTCCATTTTCTCAAGTTCTTTGTAATTCTTCAATTGTCTATCATAGTTAGCCTCATTGTACATCCATGACATTAGGGCCCTTAGGTTTATATCCCCTATGTAAGGTAGGGGATTCCATTCAATCTCTATAGGCATGATGAAATTATGCACATACAACTCACATAGTAGGTTTTGTTCCCAAGATGGAAGGGTATGGTATAAACCATAGAATTCCTGGGCTGATTTGAACTCTATGTTTACATCTTTGAGGGTCATCATCAACTAAAATAGGAGGAATTGTTCTTTAAGATAGATGGTATAGACCCTAGGTGGAGGTCTACAAGCAATTATCTAGTCAGTTAGCTTAAGGGAATTTTCCATTCTCTGTTTCTGTCTTGCCAACTGATCTTTTAATTCTGCAATTTCCTCTCCTTGTTCTGCTATTACTTTCTACAATTTCTTTTTCTCTTCTCCCCATAGAGTGGTTGTCAGCACATGCTTATTATATAAATAGAAGAGAAGCATTTATAGAAAAATCAGACCACTATTTTCATCTTGGTTATTCTTCTTCCTTTGTTCCCTCCATAACTGCTCTAAGAATTTTATTAACCAAGTTCGCTTATAGGAAACTAGGGCATTTCTTGTGCAAGCTAGCTGGTGAGTTATAGCGGTTTTCTTCTCATGGGTTGGAACATCCTGATGACTAACTCCTAGGTCATTTTGACATACATTTGGCATAACTTCACACTCCTCATCCAAATTTTGAGGAATGTCTAGAATCTCAGACTGGCTGGGAGAATCATCTGGAACAATATGAATAGGAGTTTCCTCCTCAAATTGTTTGGGGGAAGCGGTCTGGCTTTTAGTGGGTGCTTTAGGAATATACCCTATCATCCTAGAACTTATTCTTATAGGGATTTCCTCAACCTTTATAGCCTTTTTCTTACTAACCTTTTTTGTTTTCTCTGCTGCAAGAGTAGTGGCTGCAGGAACTGACTTCATTTTCTTCTTTTTTGAGACTTGAGGGTTTTGTGGCTCAGCTGCAAGAACCGAAGTTTCTCCTACTAACTTCTATTTTCATTTTGTTCAGGCAACAATAGGTATATTTCTCATGTGAGTGGGTAAAGGAACATTTTCTTGTAAATTTTTAGTTTCTGCCCCTTGGTTACTTTGCTCGGCAACTGGGTCAAGGGAAACTCCATTAACTTGGCTAATTTGCACATTAGGGGCAATTTGAGGCTGTAGGGTTTTATGATGGACAAACTCTGCCCATGCCATAGGGGAGGCATCCCTAATAGATCTTTCTATGAGTAATTTAATTAGGGCATGGTGAGTAATAGAGTTGTCTTTCCCTTTTTGGGTTTCTTCGGCACTAATGCACAACATATTAAACAAAAAATTGGGTGCATTTATTGGGATATTATGTCGTACATAACTAAGCAACTTAAAATGATGCACATGAAAATTAGAGAATCATCCTTCATAGGTGAAATACCTAATAATGTGCATGGCCAACTCCTGATATGGTGGAGGAATGGACATTCATTTGCACCCCTATTTAGTGATCTCCAGTGGAGGGTCTCCTAGTAGGGTGAACTAAGCCCCGACTGACCTGACATCATGCGCATTCCGATAGTGTTCTTCTGCTACTAGCAAACCCATTACTTCTACTATTTTCTCCTCTGTTGCAACAACTGTCAACCCCCATACCGTTGCTTTGCCTTCATCAAATGTGTTTGCAAATTATGTTGCTGCTTCCTCATCAAACGCTGTCAATTTTAAGAAATATCCCAGCCATCCGCAGGCATTAAATCTTCTTACTACCTCAACATCAGATAGTAAAATACCATGAACCACTAGTTCATGCCACTGTAATTTCCCCCCATTTGTGCTTACCAAATTTAACCTTTTCTCTGTTCAACCTCTGCTCTGTTCTTGATAATTACCTTCTTCTCTTTTGAATTTTAGACTACTTGTAAAACCACAGACCCTCTTTCACATTCTTCTGGTATTCTTGATATGAACAATAATAATGTACTTTAACAGAATGAATCATAGATATTCATGTGAGAGTTATGTCATAGTTTTAATACTGGGTCACATCTTAGTCTGACAGTTAGGGGTTTATTCAAAATAAAGGTACGACACTTGACACTTGTGTGATGCTGCAGATGGATTTTAATTAAGATAATGTTGAAGTATAGATTTGAGGATCTTAACAAGTAAATAGAAATGGCATTTTAAGAATTGGAACACTTCCCTACCCCCTACGAAATATTGACAAGTGTCCTCACTTGTCAAACTTGGTAGAAGGTACAAAACTGGATTAAGGTGGCAATGATACATTTATTGTAGTATTCGATATAACCAACAAAATCTATGCGCTAAAAATGGAAATAAATTTGAAAATCTCATACCTATTAATTGATCATCGCACATGCTAGGAAAGATTGGTGAGATTGGAATGATGGTGTCGGCGGTTAGCATGCGTCAATGCATGATCTCTTTATTGAAAGCATAGAAATATGATGATGTGGCAGGTGGGTGGATGGAAAATTAAGAAATGAAATGGGTTGAAAAAGAAGAATGTAGAAAGTGAATGGAGAATTTGAACTTTATGTAAACATAAATTTTTTATTATGGTCATGCTTCAAAGGAATTCTTATTGAAGAGCTATAGGAAGAAGGTTGACACCCTCTTCTACAGGAAGTGTTACCTATTGATCCTTTAAAATTGGCTGGTTGAATTTCTATAGGAGCCTTCCTTTGTCTATGGCTGGTGATACAACTTTAGTCTATGTCCATTGACTAGTAGCTTAAAGTGTACAGGGTCAATTATGGTCAACTAGACTACTCCATTTGTAAATACATGGATTATTTCATATGGACCCAGCCATCGTGTCTGCAGCTTGCCTAGTATCTCTTGGAATCCAGAATCATATAACAATGCCCAATCTCCAAATTTGAACTAATTACTCTTAATATGGGAGTCATGCCACTATTTTCTTTTCTTTTGGACAATTTATGTGTTCTGCAGGGCAGACTTGCACATTTCATCCAAAGAATTGAGATGTAGCAAGCGCTCTCTCTGTACTGCAGGAAGATCAATATTTAACTCCAACGTTGTTCTTAATGTTTTGTGTTCAAATTCAATCGGTAGCATTGCTATTTTACCATATAATAGTTCAAATGGAGTGAACCCTATGGTGGTCTTCCATGTTGTTCTATACGCCCAAACAGCTTCTGATAGTTTGCTGCTCCAATCTCGACGATGCAAATGAATTGTCTTTGTTAAGATTGCTTCTATTTCCCAGTTTGTTACTTTTGCTTGTCCATTGGCTTGAGGGTGATAGGGGCTTGACTTCTGATGTCTGATATTATATTCCTTCATGACCTCTGTTATCATATTGGAAGTGAATTGAGTACCTTGATTAGTAACAAGTTCTCTTGGTACACCATATCTAGTAAAAATTTCTTCATACAAAAATTCAGCAACTTTATGATCCCTGGCATGCTTCATTGCTCTGACTTCTGCCCATTTTGTCAGGTAATCTGTGCACACCATAATGTATGACTTCCCATTGGATGGAGGGTCTATTGGACCAATAAATTCCATGTCCCATTTATCAAATGGTATTACCACCACCTGTGGGTTTAAGGGCATTTCATCTGATCTTGTTGGTCGGCCTATTCTTTGACATTTGTCACCCTTCCTTGTATAACTGGCCGCATCTTTGTGAAGTGTAGGCCTGTAGTAGCCAGTTGTTAAAATCTTTTATGTTGTTCTTTTGGCTGCAAAGTGTCCTCCACATGGTTCATTATGACATGCATGAAGAATGTCATATGTCTCATCATCTCTCACACATCTCCTCATGACTTGGTCAGGTCCAGTGTAAAATAATGTGCTATCAATCCAAGAGAAATGGAAGATTTTTTCTACAAGCAGCTTCTTATCCTTATAAGAGAAATGAGTTGGCATTTTATTAGCTACTAGGTAATTAGTTATATCTGTTAGAGTACATAGTTTTCCTCACTTATTAATTATATCATGTTGATATTAATTATTAAGTTAGTCGTACTCTATTTTTCACTTAAGCTTTCTCTTAGGTTAGCCTTTTCTTTTTTTTAGGGTTTCATTCACCTTTAAGGTCGAATGCTTGTATTTGTTTTTGCATACTCTCTAAATATATTTTGAGTTCTCACTTTTTAAGCACAAAAGGGTTTCTACTTTTTCAGTCTTTGGCTTCATTCTTTGTAACAGGTATTTTGCATGCAGACTGGTCTTGGAAGTCGAAGCTATATTTCTTAGTTTCTACATGGTATCAAAGCCACCCTGTCACTACCTAGTTTGAAGGTTTTTTGAAGCCATAATTTGAAGACGACAGCCATAGATTTTCTAGGGTTTTTTTTTCACTTTGAAGGAGGCACTATTTTTGGAGCTATTTGAGCAAAAATAGACTCTACCATTGCATTCAAAAGGCGAGAGAGAGTCAAAATACCTATAAATTTTAACCATTTTGGTCACAGTGACCTCAGGAAAAAAATTTAGCCTCCCAGGTCGTACAGGCACATTTTTTAAAAAAAAATTAGAAAAAAAATTAAAAAACAAAGGTTTTTTAGTATTTTTTGGGGCTGCCAGAGTGCACCACCCTAGCCCAACATAGCCAGGCCCGTGCCGCCCACTAGCCACCTGACTTCGGTAGTGCAGCTCCCCCACCGACAGCGCCACCAGCAACTGTGCTGCCACTCAGGAATCACCTGGGAGCGGCCAGCCACCGGCAACCACCATCGGTCTGCTACCAACCTGCCACCAGTGTCTATGGGTGATAGAGGTGACATCACCCTGACGTTAACCCCCTAGTTTTTTACTTTTCCAGCCAAATTCAAATTTTTTCTGGCGGATTTCAAATTTTTCGGCGGCTTTTTTGATTTTTCAGTGACCGAAATATTTTTTTGGCAAATAGGCAATGGGCATCAATTTTTTTTCCATAGATGGGCGATGGCCATTTGACCATCAAATTTTATCCCATGACTGGTTTTTTCCAGTGAGTTGATTTTCAGAGGGGCACTTGGTTTTTTGGGCATATCTTGGGCATATGGTGTCCATTTTTGAAAAATAAAATATAGCCGAAAAGGAGTTTCTGAGCCAGACATGTTGGTGTTGGTCTTGATTGTTAGTTCCACCATTTGAGCTCCTATTTTTTGCATCAAAGTTGAGTCTTTGTTTTCCTCCTTCTCTACATCTAGACCTCAAGTTTTCCTCTTATTTTTGTGTTTTTTGCTTCATCTTGTGGTGTACAGGAGTTAGTTTGATAGTTTGTGGGGAAGTGCATATTTCTTTCTATATTTTCAATTTAGAGAGACCCTTATGCTTCTATCTTATTCTCTCAATGTCAGACACATCCATTGTCATTCTGACTCCACATAACTACAACACATGGAAGCCAAAAATGACCAGACTCCTCATGTCACGAGGTTTATGGTCCTGCCTGGATACAGTTCAGCCAGTTCTATAGACGCCTTATGAGGCTCTTATGCATAGAAATAGGATGGATGAGGCAATGGGCCTCATTTCTATGAACATTTCAGATGGGTTGTTGTTCCACCTGGATGGTCTGACCACACCCAAGGATATGTGGGACAAGTTTTCCACCTTGTTTGGCATAATGAATTAGTTTAGGGTTCTCCAGATAGATGCAGAGTTCACCTCCTTGGTACCTGAATCATTCACCAGCATTGAGGACTTCCTGATGAAGTTCAAGTCTCTTTGATTTATTTTACAAGTTGCTAGAAAGATGAAGTCAGACGATGAGTGTATCTTTTTGATACTCTCAAAGCTTCATGGCCCTTATCATATTTTCACTTCTACCTTCTACTCCACTATGGATGCACTAGGTGCATGACATGTTATGCCCTCTTTTGAGACCTTTTGTGACAGGTTAACTCATGAGCATTCCAAGCTTAGTCAAATGGATTCTCTTATAGGTTCACAGTCATAGGCATTACTTTCCAAGTCATCTTAGGATACATAGAAGCTGAAGCTGAAGTAGATATATGATTCCTCTTCTCAGCACTCTACTGGCCCACCATCTCCTTTTAAGAAGGAGAAATAGAAGACTCAGAACCCTACATGTTCCTATTGTTAGAAGGGGACCCATGATGAGTCATAGTGTTTTTAGAAGAGATTTGATGGCTATGAGAAATAGATTGCAGATTTGCAAGCTCTCCTTTAGCTGAGCACTATTTCCTCTCCATCCTCTTCCACCTCATAGGGGTCTACTTTTTAGTCGTCTACCTCATCTTCGACATCTGGATAGGATTTTGGATAGGGTCATGCATTACGGGCTTCTGTTGCATCCCCTTCATAGGTCCCTTGGATACTGGATTTAGGTGCTTCTCACCATATGGCATCTTCTTCGGAGATCTTCTCTTCTATTGAGGCCTCTCCTATTCCCCACATTCTCATGGGGAGCAACAATTGTATGCCAATCTGTGGGAAAGGTTCTGTACACATTCAGGATGGCACATTCAATGATGCATTATATGTTCTATCTCTATCTACAAACCTTCTCTCAATTTACCAAATTAGACACAGTGGATCAGGGAAGACAGTTGCATTCACACCAGATTCAGTCTTCATTTGGGATAGTGTGACAAATGGCATTGTTTCTATAGGGACAGTTGAACATTCCACCCATCTCTAAACCTTCACACATTTTGGTCCACCATCTCCATTATCGGAGCTTATCTCTCCTCTTCTGTGAGAGCATCATGCGGTGCAGTCAGGTCACTTGAACCTCTGTGTTGTTCCTGAGACCACTGCTGTGACTACCACACCATATCTTGTTAAGGTTTTTTCTCTTCAGCAGGACTCCTCTTCAGCACTGCCAGACCCTCCAGCCCCATTCATCGAGCCACCAGGTGCAGTTGTTGAGGATTCTACAGAGGACACTCATCTCCTCTCTCATGATAGTGTCAACACACCTATCATACCACTTGCATTGGGGATTCCATTTTAGGATCCTCGTGTCTTCTCATTTGAGCATCAACTCGGCCTTCCAGTGACACCTCATCTTTCGAGGTCACCTCTTTAGTGCTCACTTCCTTTCACTCCTTTGAATTGGAGTCATGGTGGCTTGTTAATTGATCCACGGGTTCTTTTATTCTGGGGGGGCTTTGGAGCCTTGACCCTCTCTCACGGGGGGGTTGGTAGCA